>OY856187.1:5348209-5615164 GCA_963693315.1 Diogma glabrata | reverse complement strand
AAATTTTTTGCCATTTTTCATTTATTTATATATTTTTTTATGAATTATACGTTGGCCTACTTTGATAACAGTGCATCATTTCAACATTATGATAATTTTTAATATCCCAGAAGGCCAAACGTATAGATATTTTTATTAGTACTAGGAGGGCCCGGCGTGCTTCGCTACGCTTATAAATAAAGTTTTTGCGTAGACATTTTGTTGACGTAGAAGCAATGATTTCAAAAAGTGGTAATGAGAAATGCTACCATATAATTTTTAATTTTTCTTTTTAAATATATGAATGAAAAATAATCAGAACTCTAGCTGATCAGTATATGGATATATGAAAAATTAGCGATCAAATAAGTTTTCAAGTAAGCTTCGCTAATTTTTCATATATCCGAACTGATCAGCTAGAGTTCTGATTATTTTTCATTCATATATTTAAAAAGAAAAATTAAAAAGTATATGGTAGCATTTCTCATTACCACTTTTTGAAATCATTGCTTCTACGTCAACAAAATGTCTACGCAAAAACTTTATTTATAAGCGTAGCGAAGCACGCCGGGCCCTCCTAGTACTCATAAAAGAGGAAAAGGTTTTTGAGAAAAGTGAGAGGAAATCAGGTAACAATGACTTCTGGGAAGACGATATTTTTTGTGAAAACTCTATCATCTTTGAACAAATGACCTTGGTCAGATGTATCATAAATATAAAATTTCAAACATTCAAACGCACGCACTCTACTTGCAGCAACATACAATTGACCATGTGTGAATACAGGTTCTTTAAGTAAAATGGCAACTCTGTTGAATGTCTGACCTTGAGATTTATTAATAGTCATAGCAAAAGCAGGAATAATAGGGAATTGAGTTCTTTGAAATTTAAATGGAAGAAGAGTTCCAGAATAAGTCAAATGAATGCGTGGAATTAGAATGCGTACACCTCGCATGACACCAGTCAAAACTTCACAATCTATTGAATTTCGGTGCATAACTTTTACACGCATTCGTGTTCCATTTACTAATGCTTGACCTGTATTTAAATTACGTATGAGGAGAACAATGCAATTCACTTTCAAATTTAATTTATGAGGTGGCAAACCTCCTACACTCAATTTATTTAAAAGTTCTATTGGAAAATTGTTCTGCTCACGAATGTCATCACAAACAACTTTATCAAAACTAAAATATGCTTTCTCCTCTCCTGGCATAATACTCAAGATTTTAGAATTGATTTCATTGCAATCATTGTTTTTGGGGGCTAAAATGACGGAACTCAAAATGTCATCAGATAAAATTGTATCAGAAATATTTCCAAAAATGTCTTCAATAATATTGTCTGGATTGCCAATCAAATTATGAGGAATTTCAATTATATCTGAACCAAACTGTGGAAAACTTTGCATATCACCATTACCGAGTCTTCTAAGAAATTCTACAAATTCAATTTCATGAGGGAGAGCTCTCATGTTTTGATTTAATTTCAAAATTTTAAAGTTAATAAATTCTTGCCAAGATGTAATACAATTTTCAATTAAAATAGAACGTGAGCCATGCGGTATAACTGGAAGAATTTGGCGAAAGTCACCGCTCAGTAAAAGAGTTTTACCTGCAAACAGTTTATTTTTATTTTCTTCGTTTGGAGTCAAATCTCTTAACAAACGATCAATTAATTTTAAAGCATGAATAGAACACATTGAAATTTCATCTATAATAATGATTGATGCATTATTAATATATGTGCCATGTACACTGTTTGGAGTTATATTTGGCATTGAATTCTCTAATAATGGAATTGGTAATTTGAAAACATTATGCAAAGTTCGCCCCCCAATCAAAAGAGTTGATGCAATACCACTGAAGGCAGTTACAATACACGAAAGATTTAATGAATTAAATTTATGAATGATTGCCGTTTGAACAAAAGTTTTGCCACAACCTGCATGAGCTGTCAAGAAAAAAACATTACTTCCAGTATCATGGAATTGAGCTTCACGCAAAACAATATCAATCACACTACGTTGCTCATTATTTGCATTTTCATACATTCTATCGAAAACTATAGCTTCTTCTTCAATATCAAAATGACCTACATCGCCAATGTGTAAGTTATATTGTGGAATCGGAAGACCAAGATCACCACATGAAGTATTATGTGTAAGAAGAATTTCATTAATTTCAATCAAGGCTCGATTAATTGACACATCTTCATCGTAATTTCGTAAAAAGTCTTCAATCATACTATTTCTAAATTCAATCCATAAAGCTAAAGCATTCGGAGGAACATTCAAACCACAGATAAATGCAAATAATTGACGAAACTGTTTTGGTGATTGAATTTCTGAAGCTTCAAGTAAACATTCACGCCATTCATTATCATTTGTTGCAATACCTCGAGCTTCACATGCTGCAACAAAAGTAGGGTACTCAACACCTTCATACATACGTAGATCAGAAAAAGATTTTGGACCACGAACATGCAACAGAAGTAAACGCATATGAAACAATTCTATATCTTTTGGAGAAACCATATATAATCGAGCAACAACTTTATCAGCCCCACGTTGTCTTCTTTTCCACGATTTACTTTGATCATGCCAAACATAGTGTAATGGTAATTCTGTATACAAAAACTCATTAGCTAAATTATCAATGGAATTCAAATGGAAAAATGCTAACAATTTTGTTCTTGATACATTTGCGACTGCACCAGCCACATTACCATTCCTGATATAAACATTTTGTCTATTAGGCAAATGACAATCAAGTCGAATAATTGTATGAGATTGAAAATGCATTGGAAATTCAAATATGCGCCAAGCAGCTTCAGTCGAACCAACATACCGTCCATTCAAAAAATCTTGAATTTCATTTCCCACAATCGCATCATCATTATTCACTGCATTCTCTCCATTCACTCTCAATTCAACATTGGCAGAATCATACCCTTTATATACATACTTGTAAACATATTTCACACTTTTAACAGTCGTACATATTTCAACGTTAATATGACAATTGAATTTTGCAAGAAGATAAGGATTATATGGAACAACATATCTATTATCAAGAGATGCACCACGTACATTAACACTCATACCATTATCACGTCGACGATACAAAGGATAACCATTCACAGATTCTTTAGTATTTTCAGAAAAAGGTTTTGGAAAATTCTTACTACATTTACCATCTCTCATACAAACAGAATTGGGATTTAGAGCACCACATGGTCCATGCATCATATGACGTTTCAAATATTCATGTAATTTAGGAAAAAGAATGGGATCAGGGATTTCAGTACATACAAATTTATTAATCATTTCATTTCCATCAATTCTATCTTCATCTGATAAATTTAACAAAATATGGGCATGCGGAAGACCACGTTTTTGAAATTCAATGGTATATATAAGTGCTTTGACAGAACCGAAAATCTTTTTTTTCATTAAACAATCTATGAGCTCTTTAAGTTTCACTTTAAACACACGCACAACAATATCAGGACGAAAATTCGAAGACTCATAATTACTCAAATTATCAACAATTTCTGGCCATTGAGGATTACATGTCATTGTTATAAATAAAGAAGGTTTACCGAAATGTTGTACAATAGACATTGCATCCAAGTAATTTTGATACATGTTACGTGGTGAACCGGTGAAAGAAGATGGCAAAATTACTTTACGACCAACTACTTGCATATTATCATCGCCATTGCGATTTTGATGCAAGAAATCTGTTAAATTATTGTACAAATCAGCACGAAGAGCAGATTGATTTGAACGAATGTAATGAAGCCGTGTACCTTCGATACGAACATACATATCAACAATCCATTGAAGAAATAATTTTTGAGAACGATGCAAAAGACTAAAACCATCACGTATAGCAAGGCGATAAGATGCATATTGCAACATTGTAACTTTTGTACGTGACACATTAGCACGTGAAGTTGAAACTAAATTATGTGGAATATTAACGTGCCACCCAGTATCACCATTTGGAAACAACAAAGGATAAGCTAAAGGATCCAAAGAAGAATCAAGGACAGAAACAGAACGAATTTCATTTGCATTTTTTGAAAAAACAATCATATTTCTTTCAAAAGGTGGTTCACCATCATCATTTTTAAAAATAGCAGCCACATCAGTTTGAACAGCATCATTATAACGACGAATATCACATTCTCTGTTAACTTTTATAACCATTGACACATCAGCAGTAACATTCTCAGGTCTTTCACAAAATTCATGCATTGATTTGAAAGAACGAACAAAAGGATTCACACGATCTAACTCAAAACCTATCTCACGCATAAGAAAAATTTCACATACATTGGTATTTCTATTCATTCTCATATTAGCAGCAGTATCAACATCATAAAAATATAATTGTGCATACATTGGAGGTCGACCATAAGCAGGAATTAAAGCACCAGTACGATGATAAAAAATATTATGAATTTTAAAATGATAAATACCACGTGCAGTAGAATCCGCTATATTACATTCAGAACTGATCATTGCAAATGCCGAATTATAGGAACGAATATTTGAAAGAAAACTTTTAGAACGTTTTTTTATAGCATTATCATTTGTATTCAATCCTTCGAAAATATTAGAGAAAAATGCATTTTCAGAAAGAGGAGGTAAATTGACTTTGCCTTTATGGCAACACAAAGAAAACGCTTCATTATTATTTGAAGTAACTTCTCTTGCAAAATGTTTGGCATGACAAAAATGACAACTCATATCCAAAGCACCACAAACATACGAATCAAAGTTACCTGGAATCACATTCAAAGCACACTTGAACGAATCTCTCAAAATTACAAAGGGAATTTCATCATTCACCACATTCAATTCTAAATCATTCGCAACATTCATGACACCGTTCATGACACCATTCATATCATCAACATTCACTTCATCATTCACAACAACATCAGCTTCAGCATTCATTCCATCATTATTACCATTCATTTCATCATTCATAAAATCAACATTATTACGCATATTACGCATATAATCTCTTTTATTCCGACGACTCGATGTACCACTCACATCCAAACGTTTACGACGTAGTCTTGGCATCGAAATAAATAAATATATCAATATATCAAAAATATGAAATAACTCAAATATCAAAATATCTCAAAAATCTTTATATCAATAAAAAACAAAATAATCGAAATATAATATCGAAAACCGTCCTTCTTGAAAGATAAAAGACGACTAAAATGAATATAAAATAAATACGACGACTGAAATGAAAATAAAATAAATATGAAAATTTTCGTTTTTGTTATTCGTTGTTCGGTTCGATAGCTAATATATAAAAAAGAAAATTGTTTTTGCATGTATGTAAACTTATAATGCATATGTATAGAAAAAGTTTTCCGTATATAATAACTTTTTTATTTATGATCCGATTTGTTTGAATCCGGATCCTACTATAGGTTACACTAATATCAGTTAGCTGTGAAAATTTCAAATGAATCCATCTGCGAATAAAAAAGCCTTATGCTCCACAAAGTTTTAATCTAGCGTATTAATATATAAGAAGATAATTCAAATTTTATTGGTGAAATTGAATGATGTCGTTGCATTTTAGAGAATTTCATTGGTTTAAATTAAAATAAAACTAACTTTAAGGCAAAAAATTTTCTATGAAATTTCTCATTTTACTACAATTAAATAATTGAAATTTGTTTATGAACTATTATTGACTATATATTAAGCATAATATGTATAAAATAATTTTTATTCGCCTATATATTCAAGTGTTACTTTATTACTGTGATTTGCGGCCTTAAAGTGTCACTTTTTAACCATTTATTTTGTTGTCATAGTTACGTCCAAAAAAGTAAAAAGCATTTGTATTTGTTTAAATTCTATGAAAAATAGAATTTTTTTATCAAAGTAACCCTTAAATTCAAAGTTTCATTATCCAATTAAAATAGTTTTTATCATTTGTTGTCATGGTTATACAATAATTTGAAAAAAATAACAAATATTTTGTCAAAGGTTCCTTGTTCCACATATTTTATTTTAAAATTTATGCAAATTTATAATTTTAAATTAGAATAAACAAATTTTTTTTAAATATTTGGCTTGCGGCGAATAAAAAATAGTATATGATGCACGGACGTAAGCTATTTTGGACTTAATGTGGGTGCAAATCTTATTCAAGTTGTGTTTTGTATGAAATCCCATATAAAATTTTTGTGATTTTTTCTCGTATCCCACATTGCGGAAAACACATACGTTAATTTCATCCATCTCAATGCGTTAATTTCATCCATTTCAAAAATAAAATGTAGCACGTGTTAAGTGGATAATTTTGCACTTTTCTAAAGTTTCTTTATTACACATAATTCTTCAAATGTTTCCTCATGTTACACATATCTAGATTTGTGTACATGTTCAAAATTGAATGCTGAATGCCCCGTTCGTAAACTATCAATCAATCAAGGCTGCTGCATTAACTTATGGAGCCATTGCAAAGTTTTTTTTTTTTTTTTTTTTTTAATAAGAAGTGTTGTGTAGTAGGAATTACAAAATGTGTCACAACAACACATAGATACCTTTTAAGACGTAGGTCCCACAACAACATGCGTCTTGAGGTATAGGTGGACGCTTTTTTTAAATCTTTGTGGATTGAAGGCACTCGAGACTATTGATTCGGGCAAAGCATTCCATGTGTACGATGTACGCACAAAAAATTCTCTTTGCATTCTATTACTATGACAGTGAGTAATCTCGACAGTTCGACCGCCCGCACAAACCGATTGACGAGTAAAACGGGGAAAAACATATGTCTGAGGCATTATGGACCTGATTTCATCCGAGCACTGCTGGTGACGATATTTATAAAAAACAACGAGATCAGCAACAGTGCAATATGATGCAATATGATCTTAGTATATGATGGGAGGATGTACTATTAAGATGAAGAATGTTTTGCCAGTGTCATCTGATTCATCCAAAAAGATGGAGCGACTTATACCAATATCTCCCAAAAACTAATTAGTTCTTTGTCATTATAATCTCCATTCAATTTGATTATCAGGTACAAATGTTATAGATCTTTTAAAACACAGGTGCCCGGGGACTCCCACGACCTCTAACCCTTTGTCCAACGTACCCAAATTTAAAAATCTTTCTCAAATCTAAACTGTTCTCAAATCACACAAAATCTCATAAAAATAAATCTAACCGTTTAAAAAGGAGTTCAATCACGAACAAACGTACAGAAGAAATATATATTTAAAGATAATTTAAAATAATAAGTGTAATTATTAAAAATATGAATAAAAAATAAATTTTTAATTTTATGTTGATTTGTGTTAATTTCAACTCTCCAAAAAAAACATTTACCAACCACTTTCAAATTTTGACATGTTGATCAATTCTCAATCAATCTGAATTGATCAGCTAGAATGCTAATGCTCTCTGTTACCCATTTTTCCAAAATGGAAAAATTAAAAAATACGCCTTCTATTCTCATTACGACTCTTTGAAATTATTCTTACTAATTCAACAAAATGTGCGCGCACAAACTTTTGTACACCTATATATATATATATTTGTACACCTATACAGCAACGCACGCCGGGTCCTGATATAAAATCAAAGGTAAGGCAAATATAGATTCGAAGACCTATGACCTTCTTTCTACATAACTAAATTTATCTGCTGTGTTAGATATCGTTTCGTATTAATTCAAGCTGTTAAATTATATTTAAATTTTACCAATAATTAGCAGGCAATTGAATTAAAATTCAGAATAATAATTTGTTCTATAATTTTCTTTAATTACTAAATAACAAAAAAAATTATCAAGTTTTCCATTTATTTGGTTTCAATTTTCCTAATACTGTTTTTGTGGTTGTATATTAATATTCAATTTTTTTGTGGTAGCTATTGATTTCTCATTAGTAACCAAACCATTTTTTTCATTATATTATCTTACGGTATATTTGGGTGGTCGTTTGAAAAGTAAGTGGTATTAAAATATATGGGTATTAAAAAGTACATAAGTTTTAGTGAAAATATGTATACTGCATTGTGTTATGTACATATTTTATATTAAATAAAATAGTCCAATAAATAGCATTAATTAATTACCTAAGACCGCGTGTTGCAAAGCATATTGTAATACCTATTCAATCAGCTTCTAGATTTTTATATGAAATCTACCTAAAAAAAAGTTTAGTAGGAATTAGGTTAGTTTTACTAATTTTCTATAACACAAATTAGCCTATTTTATTTGTAACATAAACCATACAAATCTTATGATTCTTGCTTTCAAAAAATTATTTCATTTTCTGTAATATTGATCAAAAGTAATAAATAGCGATATTTAAATTTTCATTAAATATACAACGGTAAAGCTCTTTATTTCCCATTTGGTTTTTCATCACGTTTCCTGCTGAAAATTTAAGTATTTGAGAAATGTCATAATATTTTGTTACCTCAAACAAAAAAGGAGCTTCATTAGCGAACTGTCATTAGCCTAATTATAAAATGTTTCCAAGTATAAATAATAATTGGAAATGGTAAAACGAGTTGCGTAGTAACATTAATGTAACAGAATTTAGTTTTATTTCTGTAGTATACTGTCACAAACTTTTAAAAATCTATTAGTTGTTATAATTACACTCCTGCCTTAAGTAAGCTTATTTGATCTCTAACTTATTTGATCGCTAATTTTTCATATATCCGAGCTGATCAGCTGAAGTTCTGATTATTTTTCATTCATATATTTAAAAAGAAAAATTAAAAATTATATGCTAGCATATCTCATTACCACTTTTTGAAATCATTGCTTTTACGTCAACAAAATGTCTACGCAAAAACTTTATTTATAAGCGTAGCGAAGTACGCCGGGCCCTCCTAGTATTTATAAGAAGATTAAAATAATATAAAATTACAATGTATAAAAGAATAACAAAATAACATCGTATCGTTTTTGTGGAAAAAAAATATAAAAAACAGAACAAAATTTTCACATGCATTCACATCAATGTACATAAGAAGACTAAAATAATATTTTTTTGTGAAAAAAAATATGTGATTTGGGCAAGTCCATTTCATATTGTATGGGGGGGAGCCGTTAAATTCAAAAATACATTTTAATTCGTCTGTAACTTTTTTATTTATGATCCGATTTGTGTGAAAAATCTTTAAAATCTAAGTTACACTAATATCAGTTAGCAGTGGAAATTTGAAATGAATCCATCTGCGAATAAAAAAGCCTTAGGCTCCTCAAAGTTTTTTTTAGCGTATTAATATATAAGATTTATCAGCGATGTCAAACATAACACATTTGTACAAAATCGGGTGATCGTGTAAAAAAATGTCGAAAAAATATCGTTATCGATAGTTAATACTAATTATGTTAAATAATTGTTAAATATTTTGCCATTTAGGAGTTTAAATAATGAACATATTCCACATATCGTTTCGCCTAAAGCAGATGTTATATCTAAAAAATGACTAGTGGTTTAACTTCTAAATTGAAAGTTTTGAAAAGCCTAACATAAAGATAAACATTTCTAATACTCAGATCTGAAAAAAGTTTTAAGATGCTGTACAATGTAAACAGATTGTATGTAGACCTATTTAAAAAATAATTAAAATTGTATTTGATAAAGAAACATGCAAACCGAAATATTATTTTAACCCTTATCAACAGTCACGTTATTTACTAATAAATAAAATCATTCCTGACATCCTTTGAATTTGTTTGAAACTAATTTAAATTACAATTTTTCGTACAACTCAATAATTTCGTAATAAATCTTTTTATTTATAATACTTTTTAGTTTCATTTATTCTTTATCCAAAGACCAAATGCCAACGATCCCATTATTCTTTATGTTATTATGCTTTATAATTAAAGTTAAATTTAATAACTCAAACGAATAAAACAACAACTTCAAAATGAAACTAAGCTAACTGAATAAATTATAAAAGCTCTAAACAGTAAATGTTTTACCATAGGAATTTCCAATTGTTATTTTTTATTCCTTTTCTCCAATTTTCAATTTATAACATTAAATATGTCTCATACAATTCCCTAGTGGGAAATTTTTGTTTAAAAATAAAAGAGAGATATAATGAAGAAAATGCGTTTATACTTTATTATTTTGGTAAATATATATTTCAGTAATTTTTTATGAGTAAAAAATGGATCGAAAATAAAGAGGATAAAAATATATAAATCGAAACTTATTAATATAAGCTTATTTTGTCAAATATTTGTTTAGTTATCAGATTAAATATTTCATTTATCTTGATGAGAAAATAATTTTTTTCTGGAATTATTTAAAGGTGTATTTCGAATTTATACGTTTTCAAAATTATATTAATCAAGATTATTTTGATATTTGAAATATGAGTAAGAATAGTTCTGCTGATCATCGAATAGAACTTTTGAGTAAGAACCCAAGTCGAAATTTAACTACTAAAACCTACAAACTCTACTATTTATAATTTAGTGTATTAATTATCATTTATTTTCAATACAAAATTAACACCTACATAACTCCTTCAAAAACGAGTTACAGGAAAAAAATCACATTTGAGTTGTTAAATAGGCGTTAAAAATAAATTTTCTTTCGGTCTTCTGTAATAATAAAAAACAAAGAGAAACTTAATTTGTGTAATGATAATAATAATAAACAAAAGAAAAGAAAGAATAAGAATAAAAAAATAAAAAGTATTTTTATATATTCTAACATGGCTGGTTTTATTTAACACTTTAGGAAATAATTTTAAATTGAATAATTTTAATTAATTATTTGCATATAAAATTATGTGCGAAAGAATTTTTTTAGTGGATGTAATAAAAACAATCTTGTTAAACAAAGAGACCCATTCAATAATTAATTTTAGTGATTTAAAAACATTATTATATTATGAAATTTTCATTAAATTTAAAAAACAGAAATTAAAGAATAAAATTAAATATTTTAGTTATTTGAATTTTTAAAAATTGTTTATCTTAGTTTTAACACAACTAGTTTCGATATTCAAAAAAAATGTTCAGATGTGTATTGCAACTTCGCGCAATTCCAAATTAACCAGTTTGTTTTCATCCATTTTGACAACGTGTCCTACGTTTATTGTGGAATATATAAAATTCAATTCTACTCCCTTATTTGCGGTAGCAGATTGCATCTTTTACTTCTTAGGGAATAAAAAAGACGTTACACTGATAATTTTTATGGAAACAGAAATATTTTGCGATAAATTAAAACAAATTTGTATAAAACCGCCCACTATGAGGAACTATAAAAATTATCATTTTCGTTCCCTTTAAATAATTAGATTTAGTTTTTAATATCATAATTATCATAATTGTGGTCGTACAAAAATAGTATATATACCTCAGGAGAGAGCATGTCATCTCCCTCAGTTATTTGTAGCCCTCAGGGTTCACCCTCGGGCTCCAAACACACCCCGAGAAGACGTGCACTTCTTGCCGTTGGTGTATAATCTACTCTTTTGTATTTTCATATGTCACGATTTTTTGTGTGCATAAAATTTGATGTTTCCTATTTATATAAACATCTATATACATCCGGATAGGAAAACGTAAAATGTTTGTTAAAAAAAATCGATAAATAAATTCGTTTGTTAGTCGATCTCTACAAATGATGACAAATGGATTTAAATTCGTTTTCTTTTCATGCGGATATTTACAAGTTTCATTTAATTCGACAATATTTCAAATCAATATTAGTTTTTGAACCATAAAAATAACTAACTACAGACTATTTTGTAATTCAGTTATAATTGTGATTTTCGTTTGGTTTACAGGGGTACGATGTGAGACCTTTGAGAAAATATATTTTTTTATAGATTCAAGTAGGGTATCATATGAAAGGGCTTCATTTCAGTATTCCTTAAAAATTTATTTTGGAATTTTACACTCCACCATTTTTTGTATAATTTGGAATAATGACTTTTTTTCGTGTTCTCTTACCTCGATTAGCTCCGAACCTAACTGATCGAAAATTTTCAAATGTATTTGGAATGATAGAAAAACTAGTACGTTTTTAATAAAAAATATAAAAAAGTGTCATATTCTCATACTTAGATTTATTAAGGGGGTGGAAATGTGAAGGGGTAAAATCACAATTTAAAATGGGGTCAAGTGGGGTGTCATTTGAAAGAGAACTTTATTTAGAAAACATAGCAATTTTTTTTAGAATTTTGCAATGCACAGTTTTTGAGTTATTTTCAAAAAAGTGCAACTTTCAGACCGTCCCCCCCCCCTCCCCCCCCCCCCTACGTTTCAACACTGATTGACAGAAAAATTTGAAAAAATTCACAGAGCTAGGAAATTTACTAAATTTTGTATGAAAATTATAGCGCGGTCTCAAATAATTATATTTCTGTGTGTTTAGGGGACCGGTGTAAAGAGGGTAAAAAAAATATATTTTGACTCAAGCGAGTGGAGTATCATTTGAAAGAACACTTAATTTAAAATTTGTTGCTATTTTCTTAGAATTTTGCGGTGCACAGCTTTTGAGTTATTATCAAAAAAGTGCAAAATTCAGACCGTTCCCCCCTCCCTACGTTCCGACACTGATTGACAAAAAAATTTGAAAAAATTCACAGAGCTAGGAAATTTAGTAAATTTCGTATGAAAATTATAGCGAGGCCTCAAATAGTTATATTTCTGTGTGTTTAGGGGACCGGTGTAAAGAGGGTAAAAAAAAAATTCTTTTGACCCAAGCGAGTGGGGTGTCATTTGAAAAAACACTTAATTTAAAATTTGTTGCTATTTTCTTAGAATTTTGCGGTGCACAGCTTTTGAGTTATTATCAAAAAAGTGCAAAATTCAGACCGTTCCCCCCTCCCTACGTTTCGACACTAATTGACAGAAAAATTTGAAAAAATTCACAGAGCTAGGAAATTTAGTAAATTTCGTATGAAAGTTATAGCGAGGTCTCAAATAATTATATTTCTGTGTGTTTAGGGGACCGCTGTAAAGAGGGTAAAAAAAATTTTTTTTGACCCAAGCGAGTGGGGTGTCATTTAAAAGAACACTTAATTTAAAATTTGTTGCAATTTTTTTTTAGAAATTTGCGGTGCACAGCAATTTTAAGATTCAAAAATCCAGTGTAAAGCAGGCTATTTTACTTCGGTCTGAAAGACCTAAGTATAACATTCATGAGCCAAAAGTGAAATTCTTACCCCCACTTTTTTTGGCATTTCTCGACGTTTTAGGACCTACTGATTCTAAAAAAGCAAAAAAAAAAATGTATGTCTGTCTGTCTGTCCGTCATTACCTACGCTGCAGGGAAAACGGCTGGATGGATTTCAAAATTTTTTTTTTCTAAAAATAGGTATTCATAAGGGACAGGTCCGAAAGGACGCTGTGTTCGATAACTGTACCGGAAGTGTGTCAAAAAAATCATTATGTGTGTCAAAAATAGCAAATTTTCATATTTTTGGCTTAAAAAACGTTCATTTTAAGTGATTACGAGTAGGAACATTAAATTTGTAGAAATCTTGATGGTCGGGATTGGTATGTGAGATCAAAAACTAGATTATTGCATTATAAGTTTGTCAAAAAAATATTGTCAAGTGTGTCAAAAGAAATTTATTTATTTTTTTACCTAATTTTTTGGAAAAAAAATAAAATTAATTGCTTGTTTGAAATGAAGTTTTATTATTATTATTGAGAATTATGGCATTATAGCATTATGGCATTATGGCACATAAGTTTGTCAAAAAAATGTGGTCAAGTGTGTCAAAAGAAAGGTTTTTATTTATTTTTTACCCAATTTTTTCAGAAAAAAATAAAATTAATAGTGTGTATGACATGATATTTTATTATTATTATAGAGAATTATGGCATTATAAGTTTGCCAAAAAATAATGTCAAGTGTGTCAAAAAACGATTTTATTTATTTTTAGCCAATTTTTTGGGAAAAAAATGTAGCTGTTCTTATGACATAAATGTAATTTAAAAATGAAATTAGACATGGAAATTTTTGAATTTGTTATAGTTTTTGAAATATTTTTGGAATTTTGAAAAAGTTTGTATTTTTGATTTTGTAATAATTTTTGAGAAATTTTTAGAATTTCGGCCAAAGTTTTAATTGTTGATTTTGTAAGAATTTTTGGAATATTTTTAGAATTTTGACAATTTTAAATTTCTAATTTTATTATAATTTTTGGAATTTTGAAAAAAGTTTTAATTTTTGATTTTGTAATAATTTTTGCAATATTTTTAGAATTTTGGAAAAGTTAGAATTTTTAAGAATTTTTGGCATATTATCGGAATTTAGAAAAAGTTTAAATATTTGATTTCATTCTAATTTTAAGAATATTTTTGGAATTTTGAAAAAGTTTGATTTTATTTAATTTAACAATATTTTTGGAATTTTGATTGTAATTTTCCGGCAACGTATTGATGTTTCGTGTTAGTTTTGTAATAAATTTTTAAACAGATATAAAAAATACTTGCACTTTAACAAAGAGTTATGTTTGATATACATCGCTGCCCTAAACTAAAAACCATGTCCTCGTGAAAGTTTTTTGCCGAAAACTTTATCAAAAAACTTTACCCAGACCGAAGTCTTGATATTTTTTCTGTTCGATTCTCGAATAAATGTTAACCTGAAAAAATTTGCGTTTTCTTTTCTCGATTTGGATGCAAGTTTCAAACTTTTTAAGGGTAATTATTTTGCAATTTTTGACTTTTTCTCAAGAACGAAGCAAAAGTCTTACCTTGTACAGGACGACAACATAACAACAATAAGGAAAAAATATATTAATTTATTATTAAAAATAAGGAAAAACATATTTTTATGATGCTTTTTTCTTAAATAAAAAATATGGAGGGCTGAAATCTCACAGCTCTGAGATATCAAGACTTCGGTCTGAGTCAAGGATTTGTATATAGTTTTCGGCAAAATACTTTTATGAGGACATGGTTTTTAGTTTTGGGCAGCGATGTATATCAAACATAACTCTTTGTTAAAGTACAAGTATTTTTTATCTCTGTTTAAAAATTTATTACAAAACTAACACGAAACATCCATACGTTGCCGGAAAATTATAATCAAAATACCAAAAATATTGTTAAATTAAATAAAATCAAACTTTTTCAAAATTCCAAAAATATTCCAAAAATTAGAATAAAATCAAATATTTAAATATTTTCTAAATTCCAATAATATTTCAAAAATTCTTAAAAATTCAAACTTTTTCCAAAATTCTAAAAATATTGCAAAAAATTATTACAAAATCAAAAATTTAAAAATTTTTTCAAAATTCCAAAAATTATAATAAAATCAAAAATTTAAAATTTTTCAAAGTTCTAAAAATATTCCAAAAATTATTACAAAATCAAAAATACAAACTTTTTCAAAATTCCAAAAATATTTCAAAAACTATAACAAATTCAAAAATTTCCATGTCCAATTTCATTTTCAATTACATTTGCGTCATAAAAACAGCTACATTTTTTTCCCAAAAAAATGGCTAAAAAATTAAATGAAATCATTTTTTGACACACTTGACATTATTTTTTGACAAACTTATAATGCCATAATTCGCTATAATAATAATAAAATATCATGTCATACGAACTATTAATTTTATTTTTTTCTAAGAAAATAGGGTAAAAAATAAATAAAAACCTTTCTTTTGACACAGTTGACAAACAAACAATGTTATTTTTTTTCCAAAAATTAGGTAAAAAACTAAATAAAAATCTTTTGACACACTTGACAACATTTTTTTGACAAACTTATAATGCCATAATTCTCAATAATAATAATAAAACTTCATTTCAAACAAACAATTAATTTTACATTTTTTCCAAAAAATTGGGTAAAAAAATACATAAAACTCTTTCTTTTGACACACTTGACAACATTTTTTTGACAAACTTATAATGCAATAATCTAGATTTTGGTCTCACATACTAGTCCCGACCATCAAGATTTCTCCAAATTCAATGTTTCTACTCGTAATCACTTAAAATAAACGTTTTTTAAGCAAAAAATATGCAAATTTCCTTGTTTTGACACACTTGACGATTTTTTTGACACACTTCCGGTACAGTTATTAAACACATCGTCCTTTCGGCTCTTCCCATTAAGTAAACCTATTTTTAGAAAAAAAAAATTTTGCAATCCGTCCAGCGGTTTTCTAGATTTCGTCGGTTGTGACGGCCGGACGGCCGACAGACAGACACACATTTTTTTTTTGCTTTTTTAGAATCAGTGGGTCCTAAAACGTCGAGAAATGCCAAATAAAGTGGGGGTAAGAATTTCACTTTGAGCTCATGAATGTAATACTTAGGTCTTTCAGACCGAAGTAATATTTAAATTGTGTAAAAATAATAATATACATTAAAAAAATTGAATTTCTTTATTTTGTTAAACAAGTTTGACAGGTCTAAAAAATGTAACTTTTTTCTGTTCGATTCTCAAGTATTTTAAGGACAAAACTGAAAAAATAAATGCAAAACTACAAAAAAAAATGCAAAACTGCAAGAGTTTTATCCGCTCTGAGATCAAAACTTAAATCGAGAAACGAAAACGCTATAAGTAGACGGCATAATTCAAAATTATACAAAAAATTGGTGGTGTAAAATGTCAAAATAATTTTTAAGGAAAACTGAAGTACGCAGCTCTTTCATATGATATTGATTTGACCATGTAAAAAAAATGTATTTTCTTAAATACCACACAAAACAAAAGTTTGATACGCATCTCAAACGTCAGGTCCATAGGATTTATATAGTTTACGAGATAATTGAATATGAAGACATTTTGTATTGGTGTATCCTGTTTAATTGAATAGAGCTAGAAAGCTTTAGCTAAACCAACTCTAGCTTCCTCTTCATTAGTTAAACTATAAATAAAAATTTGCTGCTAGACCGTTAAATATGTTTTCATGAGAATACTCATAAAAGCTGTACGGGAAAATTATTAAACTTATTTCTATTGTAATGACAACGACTGCACAACAACAAAGGAAATAATCATTCAATACTTTTAATGAAAAAACAAACAAAGCAAACTTTTCATTTCCATTATCTAAGTATGATTATTTTTCATTTATAGCTTTTCTATTATATCCATTTGATATTTTCTTTTGAAATTTTTATGTCTTAAAGTTTTTGATTTAAATAACAAATATTACATAAAAACCAATCAAATTAAATATTACATTAAAGAACAATGCAAAATTTTCCAAAGTTCTATTTCTTCATAGTTGTTTACGTTAAACTATTTTACATTTAATATATTTAAATAGAAAAACTATAAAAGTTTTCGAATATACATTTACCTACGAGTGCAAGTTCAATTTATTTAAATTTAGAAAAATAGAACAACCGAACCAGGACATCGTTTTAGTTTGACTTCTTTCTTTTCCGTTCACATTTTATTGAAGTAGATGTGGGTTAGTTATTATCTTGTTAGCCATATACAGGATTGTTAGCAACAATTTTTCAACCCTTTATCTTCATCGGTTTTAGTTTGATGATGATGATTTCAGAATTTAAAATTTCGTGTCAGCTTAAATGGATTAGAAAAAAGAGTTATGATAGTTTTATTTTATTTAAGTTTTAATTTAGTTTGTTTAGTTTATTATTATATAGACAAAGTTATTGTCGATTGAACTTTTTGGTTGGAGTTTGGTAAGATTTATTTAATAGAATCTCGAATAGACTAGAGTAATTCTTCGCTCTAATTTTAATAGTTTTAAAGTTGGGTTTTAATTAATCGAGTTTCAACTGAATCTTGTTTAATTCTTTGTTTGCTCAACAAATATCGTAATCAGTTTTGAAATATGGATGCTAATTTAACGATGTTTGTGTATAAATCACGCCATCAAAATAATATTTGTTCCATTTGTGAATGACTAACGTTAAACTCATAATCTGTCATAGCATTGATAGAATCAAACATAATAAAATTTTACTTCTTTCTGTATTATTGAGATTGAAGAAAAATAAAGGAAAATCGAATACAAAAAAAAGAAAACCTGTATGTCTGATTATTGTCAGGTTTTTGCTGTTCTCTCTAGCTGAGATCATACATTTTACAAAATTAAAAATAATTCGAAAATTTATTTCATGTTCTGTATACAGTATAACAGTATTTCGTAAATGTTGTTTATGGTTTTCAACCATAAGGCAATTAGTTTTGGTTTGATAAAATCAATTTCGAAGAAATTTAATTATTTGTTTTGTTTATTGGTTTTATTTTAATTAATTTTTGCGATTTAAAAATCAGATATTGTTTAAATTAAAGTAATCAACTGAGGGTCATTAAATAATTAATGGGACGTTTCCATTTCTAATATTAATTTCGGGAAATAATGTTGAAATGACAGTAAGTGAATGAAGACTATGTTAGGACTTCTGACTTCTTTTTAATTTGTATTAATAATAATTTACAAAAAAAGTTTGTTTAAAACAAATTAACCATTTTAACTAAGTTTTTGTCCTTTGACAACTAAAAGTTAAATAAAAGTAATAGACATTTTAAAAATATATAAATACTGCAACACCAAATGTTAATTATGTTATTTTACATCGCCTTCCTTCCGTCACTACCCTCTATCGACAATATTATGAACTTAAATATAATTACACATTTCAAGTTTTCAAGCGTTCGTTTTTCGTTTACATAGAAAACTACTACAAACAATTAATTTAAAATGTGTAAGTATTACTAATTTATTTAAAAATAATAATATTTAATTAAAATAAAAATAATACGGAGCAAATCGACTTTACCGGATGCCTTATTTTGATTCTTTTTTAAACCTTGTAACGACGGACTATTTCGAGTTTTACTCTAAAAAAGTCTTTAAATTAAAAGAAACATAAAAACATTTATGTGTGCTAAAAGTCAGTCAATAATATTTTAACATTTTCTCGGCTAACTGTTTGGATGCATGACAATGTCAATTAATAATACATGTATTTTTTTTGTTAACATAAATAATGAAAATTTTTGTTTGTAAAACATAGTCAAAGTATTACATGTAGATGTAATACAATTGTTCAAATTTACATAATTATGAAGAAGTTGTTTGGTGAGATTATATATGGAAATGGTTGGATTCCATTTTATTGAGATATATGGGGAAATTATAATATGTGTTCGATGAAGAGTATTGTTAAACAGAAACAACAGACGCAGAATCTTACTATACATACTCGATCATTGGTTCCAGAAAAAAATTGTGTGATTTAAACTCAAAAAGAAAATTATGCAAATTGAAATAAAAGGATCATTATGTGATTTTTAAGATCCAAGTTTTCAACTTTTAAATCTACAGATAAAAATTGAAATTTTGCAAGTGTAAATAAATTATATTGTCAAATTTCAATGATTGTCAAATTTAATAGTTTTTCATTGTGCTGTTCTTTCTCCAAACAAAATAATTAAAGAAGCAATTTGTCTTAACTATTGTTGGTTTACGAAAAAAACTGTTCTTAAATTTGAAAATTGTGGTTCGAACAACAAAAAATGCTGATAATTAATACAGATGTATTGAAAAATTGGCTGACATGGTGCATTAATGAGAAAAGGAATATTTCGATGGCCGATAGTTTTGATTTAGTTAAGTTATGGAAAAATATATGAAATGAAAGGAGACAAAGATCAAAATACTGTTGTTTATCTGCTATATTACTTCGTATATCAAGGAGAAGCAAATAATTTACCTGAGTTATACATGGATCATCATAGATAGTAATTAATATAAACTATATTATTATAATTATTTCTTTTGGGTTTATTTTATACAATTTTTGTTTGTGATTATTGTATTAAATTACTTCGGTTTTGAAAAAACCTAAGTATTGCATTCTCGAGCCAAAAGTCAAATTCTTACCTCCACTTTTTTGGCATTTCTCGACGTTTTAGGACCTACTGATTCTAAAAAATCCTACTGATTCTAAAAAGAATGTATGTCTGTCTATGGCTGGCCGTCACAACCGACGAAATCTAAAAAACCGCTGGAGAGACTTTAAAAATGTTTTTCCAAAAATAGGTACACTCAATAAGAAGAGCCGAAAGGACGACGAACAATTTGCATATTTTTTGCTTACGAAACGTTCATTTTAAGTCATTACGAGTAGGAACATTGAATTTGGAGCAATCTTGATGGTCGAGATTGGTATGTGAGACCAAAAACTAGATTATTGCATTATAAGTTTGTCAACAGAATGTTGTCAAGTGTGTCAATAGAATGATTTTCATTTTTTTTTAACTAAATTTTTTGGACGAAAAAGAAATTAATTATTTGTTTGACATGAAATGTTATCGAACATGAAATTGGACATGGAAATTTTTGATTTTGTTATAATTTTTTAAATATTTTTGGAATTTTGAAAACAGTTTGTATTTTAGATTTTTTATGTATTTTCGGAATATTTTTGGGTTTTGTAAATGTTTAAATTTTTGATTTTAATATATTTTTGGAATATTTTTGGAATTTTGAAGAAAGTTTGTATTTTTGAATTTTGATATAGTTTTTGCAACATTTTTAGAATTTTGGAAAAAGTTTTTTGAATTTCTAATTTTTGATTTGGAAAAAGTTTCAATATGGTAATATTTTTCAATATTGTTCGATTTTGTAATATTTTTTGAGCTCTTAAAAAATTTGTATTTTTGATTTTGTTATAATTTTTGAAATATTTTTGGAATTAAAAAAGTTTGTGTTTTTGATTTTGTTATAATTTTGCAATATTTTTAGAAAAACGTTTAAATCTTTGATTTTGTAATTATTTTTGGAATGTTTTTGAAACTTTAAGAAAAGTTTAATTTTTGATTTTATTTCAATTTTTAAAATATTTTTGGAATTTTTAGAGAAATACGAATTTTTGATTTTGCAATATTTTTTTGAAACGCTAAATGCAGAGGTTTTTGAGTTGTTTGCTGGGTGGGTGCTGGGTGTTTGCTTGGTCTTTTCACCAAGCTATGTTAATTTATTGTTTGTTATAATTTTCCGGAAACGTATTTATATTTCGTGTTTGTTTTGTAATAAATTTCTAAGGATGTCCTAAAAAGACGAAATATATTGAGTAGTCATAGAAATAAAATAAAATTTTTTTAAATTTATATTAACGTGCGTATAAAACAAGCGCTAAACAAATATATTCAACGAACTACGCCAGAAGCCTACGGCAAAAAGTGTAAACGATTTTGGTGATACTAAAATGATAAAGTTTAGATGATTTTTTATCTAAAATTATGTGTGAAAGAAGTTTTTTAGTGAAAATATCGAAAACCGAAAACAGACACAAATAACAAACGGGCATTTTAAATAATTAGTTTTAGTGATTTAAAAAATTATTATGTTATTTTAATATTTTTTGTTTTATTTCATGACGGTATACTGATATGTATTTCAATTTTTTTTTCATAGTATTAAGAAATTATAGAAAATTAATATTTTTTTCTGTATATAAGTAAAATATTTAAGTTTTCGATTTCTAATTATTTTCATTTAAATTGTGACATATATAAAAAATGGGTGGAAATGGACGAACCAATTACAAACACAATCATACACACATAAATTTTCCATTTACAACTTAAATATACTACCACTATCGCCATTTGACGTAATGACGTAACTAAAAACATTAGTCTAGGAGAAAATCATAACGTTTCAGAAGATCTTAGACATAAAAGTGATACAGAAAAGTATGACATTTGTCATTTTAACTTATATTATGTCATTTTCGATTCAAATAAATGACTTTAAGTGATAGAAAGTCTAAAAAAGTATCAATTCAAATTTTTGTTCCCAATATTTTAAAGCACGTTTTTATGAATAAGATTGGAATTAATATGTAAGAGTCATATTAATTCCAATCTTATTCATAAAAACGTGCTTTGTCTAACGTCTAACTTTGCATCTGACTAAAAATGACCAAAATAGACTACATAAGAAGCGTGGTGTTGTTTGGCATTCCTTTCGTAAAATAAAAAGTTATTTTTTCTAAGACTGCGATAATGTAAAATTATTTTAAATTAGATTGCGATAGTGTTAATAGTTTAAGTGGCATATATTATGTTAAATGAAATTTAATTGTGAAAAAAGTTTTAGGTGTTATTTAAGAGAAATTTGTGTGTATTACTTTGAACGATTTGAACTGAAAATTTCCAAGATATTGGCAGATATTTTAGATAGGAATATTGTAGCAGAATTGTTTTCCTGTTGTTGTGAAACAATGGTCGTGTTGAATGCTTTCAAACTTTAGAGGGTAAAACACCTCCAAAACACACTTTTTAGCCATATGCCTAAGACTTTAAAGATCGGTTTCTTTTACTCGTGTCAATATATTGGTGTTTTTAATAAACCAAAACCCTTGATCAAAAAACTTGATGTAGTTATTTTGAATTGTTTTTATTTTAATTATTTAAGTTATAATTGAGTTTCTGATTTAGCTAATAAACTTTTAATAACAAATCACATAAAACAATCTATTTTTATAGTATTCCCATTAAAGAAATACTGACTCCCCAAAGCCTAATATTATTAATTAATGACATTTCTTAAGACTCATTTAAGCCAATACGTGTCGTAATAAAATAACACCTCCGGCAATATTAGTCTCACGAACTTTGAACAAATAATAAATAAAAAAAAATTGTTAAATCTAAAAGACCAAAAGATCCTTTTTCAGTTATACAATTTTAATTTAAAAGTAAACCACGAACGCTCAAATAAAACAAATTAATAATAACAAGGAAAAAGACGTTTCCAGTTTAGCTTATAGTTGTAAGTTAATTTTTAATTTTTCCTTAACCTTTTTCTTCTTCTTTTTCTCTAGTAACTTATAAATATTTTTGTTTGTTAACGTAACGAAAGCCGTACATATATGTATGAACATGAGCAAACGAAACTATAAAATCAAAAGTTTTTTGTTTCAAAGTTGAAACCAAAAAACTAAAACTAACGTGGAAATATAACGAAATCACTGTTATAATCAAAAACTTTGTATTATTTTTGTTTTATTTGTTCTATTAAATATTAATGGAGTAACGACGTCAATTTTTAATGAAAATATGAACACAATGGTTACACAGACCTAAAATGGTTGTGGGATTTATGAGGGGAAATGTGAATAAAGGTGTTGGTTGAGTTGAGGTTATGATTGTATTTCTCTGTTGTCTGTACTATTAATTTGAACTTTGACATAGAAATTAGGGTTGGTGAATTGATTGATTTAATATTACCTAAATTGCACTGACGTTTATAAATGCACATGGGTTGAGTAACTATTCTAAAGTCTATGAAGTACGATTTCTTTTTATGTTAATGGCAAGGCAATGAAAAGTGACAAAATCTAAAGTTTTTATGATGCCGTATTGTCGCATTTAATGTAAATCACATGTTTAACTATGATATCTATTCAAATTTAACGTATCCAAATAACGAACGTACAATGCAATATCACATTGTAGTTGTAGGCAAAAATAACTTTCGAATAAGTTGTTACTCTAAAGGGTTCTAATTGGTACGAGAAAATAGAAGCAATCATAATACAAAAGTTGAATAGTGGCATGAAAATTAAACTTTTGCATTAATTTATTCATCGTCTTTAGTAATATTTTCTACAGTTGTATAATGCGACAATATTAGATTTATCTTAACAATATTAGATTTATCTTGCATTAACTTAATACACACATTTCAAAATTTTTAGAAAACAATAATTTGGTATCGGATACCCAATACGGTTTGCGAAACAATAGATCAACAATCGCTGGTGTACCCCAAGATTTAGTTTTGGGCCCCACTCTATTTTTAATTTATATCAACAAACTTTTGATATATCAACAAACTGACAGGACAATGCAGAAGTTGTTCGTCTCCTTATGAATGGAATCAACCACACAACTGCGGAGTGAAAGTCGTACGTAACGAGCTTGTTATTCAAGTTGACATGCCAGATTCAATCAAATGCATTTGGATTGTCAAAGGCTGTTGAAGTGTCCAGCAATGGGTTACATACATAGTTCAATAGATCGGTGACTGATCTTTTGTTTCCATTTTGGCTATCAAGTATCAAGTGGTATGGAATATACAAATTTTGATATGAGTGTAATAATTTACGTCTTTGTGATACATGAAGAACTAAGATCTTAAGAGAATTTTCTTTATTTTCAGAGATAATTTTTGATTTTTGAAGGGAAAGCTCAAAACTCGAAATGGCACCACATTTTTAGGATTCCCAAAGGTCAGCACCCACGTACTTCTTTTTATTGATCTATCTAGAATGTTGATCTATCTAGATCTGCTAGAATCTCTTCAGATCTCTCCTTGATTTTTTCCGTTTACAAATGTTTTGTAATGGAGCTGTTTTTTCCGTTACAAATGTTTTGTAATGGAGCTGTCATTCAAACTTCGTAATTTGGAGTCGCACTACTTTCTCACGCGTATTAAATTTACATTAACAAGAACTTTCTAATTTAATTTTACCCTTTTCCAACACAATTTCTTGCACTCAGTTCGTAATTTCTACAGAATTTGTTTTCAAGTTTGTTATGAGTTAGTTGTGCAAACTCTTTAGTGGGTGCAAGACTTAACGAAAGAAAATACCCAAGAAACAAGCTTATCGTTTTGTTATTGTTTGTAAACGGCCGTTAATATACTATAAATAGATGCTGGCAGATGGCTTCTTTCTCCTAGTCGACTTTGTGTCGAATACCATCACAGCTGTTGTTAAAGTTTGACGTCTGAAACACAAAATGGCGGCAGATTATTTTATGGTTCTGTGATGATTTTTTTGTGCTCTTGGAGACAATAAAGAACAACACCCAAAAATGGAAGTTATCGTTTATTCTGGTGTAATGTAGAGTTCGTTAAAATAACCACCGGTGATATAGAATCATTAAATTTTACTTTTTTTTGGAATACTAAAATCTGTGATATGAATTATTAGACTTTACTTTTTGAATGCTAAAATCTGTGATCTAAATTATTAAACTTTACTTTTTGAATGCTAAGATCTGTGATATAAATTATTAAACGTTACTTATTTTGGAATGCTAAGACCTGTGATGTACAATAGTAAAATTTATGTTATTCGTGTCGCTAACTATAATAGCAAATAGGAAAATTATTAACACTCAGAGAAATCATTTGTTGATTTTTATTTGATTTTATAGACCTAAGATCATAATTAAGTAGCTTAAATTGAGTTGAAATAACTGTGCATATAACCACCTACTAAAATAAAAAAAAAGAATTATATGTTAAATTTATATATGGAATTTGATAAACCATTTTTTATAAATACGGTGTGTTTTCGATTAAATAAAACAAAAAGTAAGATTTGGAAAAACATAAAAGAAAGTGCCGTATTTACTGACCCGATACAGCATTGTATCCAATCGAGGAGTAAAAATAATAATACCACGGTACGAGTGGCAGCTAACCCGTAAAATTCTGATTTTGTTTGCGGCCGAGGGACATGGCGGGCTAAGGTGAATCCAAGAAGGGGGAAACGCGGAAATTTTCCACAACATGGGGTGAGTCATTTAAATTTCGTTTTTTTATATGTACTTTTATATAGTGATGATATGGGTGTGCATGTCTATAGATATGCGTGTATGTGTGTATATGTGTGGGCGACTGTAGGTACGTAGGCGTAAGATTGCGAGTGCGTGGATGTGTGGATGTGCTGACATGAATGGCTAGGCGGATACAAATTTTAATACAATAATTCTGCAACGAGAACCGTCACCATCAAGACCATCGAACTACCATTTTGTTTGTAGGTAATATACTTTAAGTAACCAAGAAAGTGGGATAACATGTACTATGTTGTGTTTAGGGCCTCCTTCGTTCCCGATATAAGGACAACGATTTCATATGGTTTTGACCAAATGATAAATTAAAAGTGAAATGTAAACAACAAATTTAAAATTTATTCCATTGATTTGTTTGTGTTTTCTTTTATAAGTGATACCAAACTGAATAATTTCTTGGTAAACCCACACAACTAATTTAACTGTGTAAACATTCTTCCCAGAATAACTACGAAACCGCTATGCATATACGTGTATTTTTTTCTTTATGGGAGCGAATTCAAATTAAATAGATAATAACTAGTGCAACAAGTAGTTAAAGTATAAGTGTAAGAAAAGGTCATCAACTCAAAGCTCAAGGTTGTCTAGCGATAGTGAGCCATACGTAATTAGTAATCGTGAATCAACATCGTTATCTTTGGATAGCGACAATGAGATGGAAAAGGGCATTAACGTTAAACGCTTGGATATTCCAGTCAATGATAACACATTGAGGCGTTACAGGGGATCAATAGAATTATGTCTTAATAATCAGACGTATTATAATAACGATGAAACCTCGTAATGGCAACGTTGGCATGGTGCCCATGTAGGATTACTGGATCACGTCGACAATACCAAAGCTTTACTACCGAACCCTGTAGAGTTGGCTCCTGGATATAATTTTGAGGAGAATACAGTGGAAAATGGAGGTCGAAGTTTTGTTCATATATCTCCGAACGAAATTTTGAACCTTCAACAACAAAAGAAAAATAAATGTCGACATCTTAAGGAAAATAGAAGTTCTCTGTTTTATTTATTTGTGTTGATGCGATGGAAGCAGTGAACTCGACGATGAAAGTAGTGTGTGAGTGCGTATATAGGCGTGATCGTATAAGGGTGTGTAAGATGGCGACTGTGTAAGCAAGCGTGAGTGTATGGGGGTATGGATGGTGTGTATGCGTGGGAGCGGATGAAGTGCGCGAGCATGCATATGAATTAAAATGATGGGGTTGGACGTAGTGATCGTGGTTCATCCGTATACAGGGGTCGCCAGAGTCTACTTGGTTCCCTTGCCTTTTTCTTTTTGCCGTTTTTATCTGTTATTACGCGTACAATTCTGATATTTGTGGTGGAGCAGCAGGATTTCTTTCTCGTCTCCGCAGACTGCAGCTAGCTTGGGGTTCTAAATAAATCTCGCTAGGTACGCGGCCTGCTATGCCACTTCGTTGTCTGTTAAACGAAGCAGCACTTCATTACAGTTTTTCTACAAAATCATATACGAGTATGTACAAATAATATTTTCATGTAGGCTTCTCTTGTAAAAATGGTTTTTTTTTTCACTAGTGTATAATCATTGTCGCTAAATAACAAATTGTTGTTGCTATGGTATTTTCATGTAATTTTATAAAGTTCTAAAGTCAAAGTAATCGTGAAAAAGAGTATATGAATTTTGAATGTTATGTTGTAGATTTAATAATGTATAAGAAATATCGTTTATATATTTACTATCGTAAGAAAAATTGCTTTTTCTACGCGAGATGTAAACGTTTTACGTTTACATAAGCAAATTTCCACTCAAAAAAAATCAGCAAATGTGCTGTATATATTTAATATCGTTTTTACTCGTACGAGTAAAATTTTTATTTGTTTTATTTCACTACTTTGGGGCTGATTTTATTATTTTCTTTCATTCCGTATGCAGAAAAAGAAAATTAATACTTTTTCGCCCTCCGTTTTATTTATTTTAAACAATACTTGCATAATTGGACGAACCATCCAGAAAAATAATTTTTTTATTTTTAATACGAAGGAAAGCATCAAATTTGATGCAAAAATTAAATGTGTGAATATATGAAAAAAAAAATCATAAATAAAATTCAATAAACACGAACTCAAAACAATGTTTTATCCTTCCAACAGAGTAATATTTATTAATTTAGATTGAATTGTTTTAAAACTTATTGTTTTTTTTGGACCATTAATTCCAAACCATTAAGTATATTTTATTCAATTTTGATACCTATTTAGTTGTTTGGTATTTTGAAAATGAAATGACCTACAATGAAAGACATCAAATTTCAAACAAATGAGAATTGAGAAACCAAAAAACAGTAATAAAATATAATTATTTTTTTCACAATGAAAATTTAATTAGATTTAATCGTGTAGCCTTTGTCTTTTTCCGTATTCTTTGCCTTTTTCCGTATTAGTTGAAATGTATTGTTTTTTAAGTATTCAGAGCGAAAGTGTTTTTGTTGATTTTCTAGTTAAATACAATCAAAATATTTGTAAAATGCAATCAAAAAAAAGTTATACCAGAGTTCAATACAATCAAGTAAATTGTTTTATTATGTTCCGCTTCCGCAGCATTCACGCAACAGCTGTTTATTTTATTCTATGTATTAAGATTAATAACGTCCGCAAACATAGTTCTAAAAAACAAAAATAAACAATATCTACAATAATTTTTTTTGATTGTATGTCGTTAATAATTTGATTGTATTTTATAAAAAATCAACAAATTTCATTATATAAAAAACAATTCAAACTAAAGCATGTCTCTCTCTCTCACATACTGAAAAGGTAAAGGTACTATGATTGAATTGAATTAAATTTCCATTATGAAAACATTAGTATTTTTATGATTGTTTTTTGGTTTCTCGATTCTCATTAGTATTAGTAGTTAGAACTTTGATATCTTTTATTGTAACAGTTTGATTTTTAAAATACCAAACCTTTAAATAGGCATCAAAATTGAATAAAAATTTTTTAATTCTTTGACATTACTGGTACAAAAAAATAGGATAAAATTCAATGTTTTTTTTGATTCGTTTTAATTGTTTTAACATAAATTAATTTAAATAAATATATGTATTTTACTTTGTCGGATATATAAAATGTTGTATTGGCTTCGTGTTTAGTGAATTCTTTTCTCTCGCAAATCTGCAATGCTCGCTCGTGCCTTGCTCGCTTACACTTACACAAAAAATTACTATTATTTCCTTAGTAGTAAGGACGATATTTTTTATTTTTACTCCTGTATTTGGGAATTTTATATTTATTATCTTATTTGCTAATATATTTTGTAAGGTCCACAATAAAATCTTAAAATATTTATTGGCCTGCTGCATGAAATCAGTTGATAAAAACTGGTCTACGTATGTGAAATTTGCACTTACAATAAGTCCAAAATGTTTAAAAAAAATTATTTAATCTAAATCAAAATTTAAAATTTCCATAAATTTTAAAATAAAAATATGTTAAACAAGTAACGTTTGATCAAAATATTTGTTATTTTTTTCAAACAAACGGTATAACTATGACAACCAAAAATATCGAATATTTTGATTGAGTTATGAAATTTAGAATTGAAAGGTTGCTTTGATAAAATCAACCAATAAAATCATCAATCAACAAATCACAGTAATACAGTAACACTTTAATATGTAGGCGAATAAAAAAATCTTTTTAGATTTTTGATTTTTTTTTTCAAATGTGGTTGAGGTTAAATTGACAAAGTATTGGTTTTGTTATTTTAAACCTTATAAACGAGAGAGTATTAACAATAGTTTTTAAATGCTTTACGTTAAGTGTAGTTAAGTTAAAAATTAATAATATTTCTGTTAAGGATAAACTTCGCTTTTATAAAATATCTATCCATCTCAGACTAAATTTTAAAGTAACAATGTGCACTACTCTAACTAGAATGTGTGGACAAGAAAATGTTTAGCCCTGTGAACTATGCATAAAGTGAAATGGCAACGTAACAATTTTTTAAAAAATAACACTAGGTGAAGTAATTTGATTAAAATGTTAAAAGTTATATGCATCAATGAGTATGAGATAAACAAATACTGAACTACCTAGGTACTAGACAAAAAACAGTTATGAAATAAAATAAAAATATACCAAGCAATATATTCTATTGCAAATGAATTTATTGCTTTCTTGGTTGACGATATGCTTGCAACACATGTATTCTTCGTCCATATAAACCAAAAGTCAAAGCGGCAGGATGTCCGCTAGAAATAGATAGATTTCGAGATCAGACAGTTTTGTATGTATCAGATTAGTTTAAACAAAACAAACTAATTACAAACAGATATCGAACAAATTTTTAAAAAAAAATTAGCTACATATAAGCAAAATTACATTTATCCAATTTTGCAACAAACAAATATCAAATCTACCTATATGTGTGACAATTTATGACACTATATAAAAAACACACGGCAAACCTACTCTATATCATATATCGTGCAATTACCGTAAAATATCAAAATAGGTTATTTCTAAGAAAAAAAATTTAAATCTTCTATTCAAATCTTATTATTTTTTTTCATTGATGGTTTTTAGGAGGTTTTAAGTTTTAAGTTCACGAAGACCAGTCATCTTCTTCTCACCGATACAAGTTTGTTATTCAACACTAGAATGTCTAGAGTATAACAAAATAGTGATCACCAGAGAAATTAATTGACTAAACCTTAATCTATTAAATATATGTTTATGAAAATTTTTTGTTTTTATACTTCGCTAGAGTTGTAACCTAATTTTTGGTTTATATTCATTAGTGTTGATATTTTTTGGTAGAGTTTATCTAGTCGGCTAGCCCTGATGAGAATGATAAACATTTTTAAAGTTTAAAATTTTCTCATTGGTTCGAAACTAGTTCGCTCTAAAATTGTATGGATTGCAAAAAGTTTCATAATTTGCACCATAATTTTTTAGATTCAGTTCTTATATTATGAGGCACATTGCAATAGCTAGATTTTTATATGAAATCTACCTAAAAAACCAAAGTAAATATGTTGTCTTTTGTAAATTAAAATCAAGTTTTTATTTAAAATATAAGTTTTTTGTATTATGGTCACCTGTTGTTATTCGAGTACCAAATGTATTTTTATATGTAAATTTAGAAAAACGAATAACATGCAATGTAAAAATTGTTTGTGGCTGCCTGTGGTTTTTTAAATTAAAATTGAAGAAAAACATCCTGTTCTGTTATCATGGTGTTATATGTTATGTGTTATGTGTTCGGGGTCAAACAATTTTATAAACCAGTTCAACAGATATCGTGAAAAGTCGAGCACAATTTTCTTTAACGACAGTTCATCAAACCGGTTTGGTATTAGCATCGAACAATAGTTAAACCACTCACGAACAACCTGAGAATTTTTGATTACCTAAAGTCTAAAAAACCAATTTATTTATTGTTTATATGAAAGTTTTAAGCTCATAGAACTACTTTCTGTTTATCAACCGGTGAGCCAACTAACTAGATTGTTGATGGTTGTTAGAGTTTTTCAACTTTTCAGCATTTTTTAAAACAATAATTACAAACAGAGTTGTAACAGGGTAGGGAAGAACGAAAGAAAAAGAAGGAATGGATTGAGATAAATAATGTGAAACAAAGAGTATGTTTTGATAATGATTTCAGAGTCAGACATGTGCTCAATCATTATGACTGTATTAGTATATATATATATATATATATATATATATATATATATATATATATATATATATATATATATATATATATATATATATATATATATATATATATATATATATATATATATATATACATATATATATATATATATATATATTGATAAAAAAATGAATCTAACTTATTTGCCTTAAGTTGTTTACAAAACCTTACCATTAAAAATATACATGATTCACTTTTCCATACGCCAATAAAAAGTTATGGCGTAAGTTTTCATTTCGATATAAATTATAAAAACTAAAATACAAATATGTATAACCTTTAACATTTTTTTTATATACGTTACTACCCGCATGGAAAATTCCAAATAGCTACGAAGCGAAAGTTGTTATAGCAAAATAAAAATACAAACAATTTTTTGTACCTAATCTCGTTTATAAAAAAAATATTTACTCAAATCAATTTTTAGTTCAACAACCAATTTTTTCAACTTTTATTTTGTAGAAAGTTGATTTAAAATTTTTTTTTTTTTGGAAAATATTTTGCAATGGAAATATTTAATCTAATTTTTTATAACCTAATTTTAGATAAATTTCACTGATAAATTAAAAACCCCAATTTCTTGTTAACTATGAGTGTTATTTACCATGTACGAAAGCTACACTGAAAAAAAATTAAAGTAATGACAACCTCATCTGGAAGTTAGCAGTTTATTATTCAAAAAATGAAAAAGTACTTGCAAACATTTTCACGGTGATTGGGACAACCACATTTAAAAATTTTCTTGACAACATTATAAGGCTTAGATAGAATAAAAAGTGTTACATGCAATATAACAGTAGTTGAATAAATTGAATAACTATTTCCATGAAAAAAAATTGGTTTGGCCTTAAATCATAAATTTTCCATTTCGAAATTAAAATTTCCACGCTAAAAATCTTAACGCAACCGAGTCTTTTCTTCACAAAAACATATTTTCTCTATCTATATCAACATTTTATTGATTTTAACGTTTACAACTAAAGGAAAACAAAGAAAAGAATATACCAACAACAAAAATATTAACAACAGTTAAAGTAACATAACACACGTTTTAGCTCTTATTTTAAGCAAACAAAAACTTTAACTTGATATTAAGTTATCCAAGCTAAAGAAAATAGTAATAAGAAAAAATAAAAATAAACAAAAATTAATAATAAAAAAAAAATAGTTCAACAACAACAAAAAGGAAAATCAGGAAAATTTTTCTAATTGAAATTGGATTCTGATTTTTCTTTCTCTATTATTTTCTTTAATAGTTTTTGGTTTGTGAAAATAATCGGAAAAATCCTTTTATTTTTTCAAAGTTTTCTTTCGTTTTTATTACAAGAATGATTTTTATAGCATATTATTATTACTTAAGATAACTCTATAAAGGTATATTGAAATAATTTTGTTTAAGAATAACGGTAAATGGGAGAAAGCTATGAGTCAGTTTGGAGAATTGTTTGAACATCGGGATGGCTGTGATTTTTATAGAAATGGACATTATTGTGGTAATATAATAATATTGGTTGAGATTAGGACAGAATGTGAAGTTATTTACTCTTCAGTTGTACTGAAGTAACTTATGTAACTTATAGGATATATTCCACTTTAATATCTTTCTAAAACTACTAGTAAAAATATAATTCATATTTTTTATAATAACAATGGTAATGAAACATAAAAATACAAACAATTGTTATAATATTAGTATAACACTAAATAATTATTTTATTCGCCTACATATTAAAGTGTTACTTTATTACTGTGATTTGCGGCTTTAAAGTATCACTTTTCAACTATTTATTTTGTTGTCATAGCTACGTCCAAAAAAGTAAAAAGCATTTGTATTTGTTTAAATTCTATGAAAAATAAAAATTTTTATCAAAGCAACCCTCAAATTCAAAGTTTCATTATCCAAATAAAATAGTTGTTATCATTTGTTGTCATAGCTACACAATAATTTGGAAAAAATAATAAATATTTTGTCAAAGGTTACTTGTTCCACATATTTTTATTTTAAAATTTATGACAATTTATAATTTTAATTTAGAATAAACAACTTTTCTTAAAATATTTTGCTTGCGGCGAATAAAAAATAGTATATGATGCACGGACGTAAGCTATTTTGGACTTAATGTGGGTGCAAATCTCGGCTAGCGCCTCGATTTGCAAACTCCACATCCGTCCAAAATCTTTAGCTTAAGGTCCTAGCATCATAATTTACTATTATATTGGTTTTAGGTTTTTTTTGTTTCATTATTATTTTTATTTTTTATATTATTTAATCTAATCCACGATGTTGAACAAGTTTTGTTTTAAAATTTTTAATATTTTCATCATTTTTTATATCCACTGGCAGTTGATAGAATTTAGGTAGGTTGGCGCTGTATAAAAGGCAGGCTCTGTACAAAATGATGTTCGCCTCGACACCATTTGCGGAAAAATTTGGAAGAAAATGACAACGTCTCCTGGTACATATTATAATTAGGTATCTCATATGACTGTTATATTATTTTATTGCCGTTGAGTTAGTGTTTTGTAAATCAAGACAATTAGTTCTTCTTCCAACAAGGAATGTAGTGGCAGAATATCGTGAAATTTGTAGATTTAAATAAGGGATTTTTCGGAAAGTTCTTTAATTTTAGTATTGTTTTTTTCACCTGTTAGAGTCACCAAGGAAACAGATAGCATGGCGACATGAAAAAAAAAATGCACTCAAACTGGCCAGAAATTGAATTTCTCTGCACAATATTTGATGTTGTTTTTAAATTATGATTTTCATTAAAACAAGCCATTCATTTCTACGAATTCCTTCGTCGAGCAAAAAACGACAACGTGTTTTCAAAACTAGCAACAATTCTCGTTGAAACCGATGGCGTTTAAAACTCACAGAGCTATCGACTGTGCTATAATATACCTGACGCAACCGATCATTATTATAATATACCTAGCCGTTATCAAATTAAATTCAATCAATTAAATACTCAACCCTTTCGTTACAACTAATGTTATAAAATGAAGAGAATTTTCGGTTGTAATACCACGAGTCATTGAAATTTTTTCGAAAATTTTTTGATTTAACGAATTAAATTATTTAGCAACACTGCGAATCAAAGCGCACAATAAACCACGAGTCCGAAGGACGAGTGGTTTAAGTAGTGGTTTGATTGAGCAGTGTTGCTTAAAAATAATTTAATGAGTAAAATTGAAAAATTTTAGACAAAAATTTCAATGAAGAGTGGTATTTAATGAGATAATTTTTTTTAAATTATGATTTTATTTAAAAGATAATAATTATTAGTTTCTAAATAAAGTTTTTTCTACAAATTATTCAGCTTATAAAAAATTATGTAAAATTGCAAATAATAAAATGTCCGTTTTCATTCATAAATGATTGCTTGTTTATGTTTATTTGTCAAACATAAATTACAAATTTATAGCATTTATGCGCCTACTAAGATAAAATTATATTTCATTTTGTTAGAAGAAAATATGACAACAAAGAATTTTCATAACGACAAAGCAAAATTATCGACGACAAGAAGAATTGCCGACAGTAAAAACAAAGCCTACTGTTTAAATACCATAGTTTGTATGAATGAAAAATAAAATATCTGACAGCAAAAAAAAATTATCTCATTAATTCATTAAGTCAATTTCTTTAACATAAGTCAATTCTAATTCTTCTTTCAATATTTAAAAAAAAAAAGGAAGAAGTATAGTTATATTAATTAAATGACGTTTAAACAATTATAAAATAATATAAAATATATAGCACGTTTTGCTTCTTCGTGAGTAAAAATTTGTTCACGAGATGCGTAGTAAATTTATAAACGATATTCATTTTAGATTAGGAAAGTAAAAATCGACAACAAATGTTATGACGTAGTCTGGTGATCGACGAAGCGGTGGCATAATTCTCTGATTTATAGATTCACTACTTTCTCATACGCATCAAATTTGCATTCGCGGAGACTTCCATAGTTGTTTTCGTTTACCCATATTTTCTTGAACTCAATCCGTAGTTGCCATCTACAATAGTTTTTGTTTAAAAAAATGAACATAAAATAGTTGTGTGATATTTCCCAGTACAATTTCGTTTATTCTAATTGTATTCGTAATTCCGCTACTTCCATGTAGACTTCCTACAATCGTTTTATAATCCATGTTTCTATTTTTAAGTATTCTACAATTTTAGTACAGGTTGGAGTCTTCCCTCTTTAGTGGGTACACTAATATATGTAATTTCCTAAAATCTTCTCGTAATAGATGTCTCTATTTATGGTTTCCTTCCAGTTATAGTACAATAGTGAAGACACTTTTAGTACACATTTTTATCGAACGAGATTGTCTAATAAACAGATTTGTCTTGTAATTTGTGATGTAAAACCGATTTCTACTATTTGCCTATAAATATGCCTACGCGCGTATAGAGGCTCTCTTAGTCTACTTCTATTCTGATAGTCGACTTTTTGTCTGATGAGACTTCAGCTGATTTTTTATTTTGACGTTTCGTTTTGCAACACATGGATTTTTGATGGGCATGTGAAACAAAATTGCCATTTTTTTTCTTTAAAAAGTTTAATCCATGTTTTTTGGGAATGGTTTAATTTTAATGTCCAGATACGGACGTTGGAAATTGGAAAATATTGGTGCATTATTTGGCGGTTTGTGAGAAAAAGGAAGGTAACCGAACATTTTTCATACATAGTTGGCAAATCATTGTTGCGGATAAATATCCAAAAGGACCACAGGTATAAATTATAATTAACATTGATTATCGACATATCGAATTAACGCTAAATTAAAGCAGTTAATTTCAAAAAAGATTACGTGAATAATGTGCCTATGTGAAACAACTTTTTTTTGATAAGAAGTGTATCTGATCAATCGAGCAGGTGGACATTTATTTTTATGTATTAGCGATTGTGCACCGAGTGGAAGTTTTCTTTTTTTCTTTATGAAATCACGTATCCAAATCGAAAGAAAACATCAGCTTTCATACATAGTAGAGTGATCTACTGATTGATCTATGAAGGTCCAGTTTATAATAACTGTTTCGTGTATCGATGCCTCATAATTATACACCCGAGATGATTGCTTTTGGTCATGAATTAAGACCGTTAGCCGCATAGACATTTTCGAAATTGATTGTTTTAGTAAATCTATTTTTCGTATTAATACTGGCAATATTTGATGAAGATTGAACTAAAAACGGTTTATTGTGTTATAACGAGAGTATCAATTTGTGTTGCTAGGTTACTAACACACTTTGATATACCTGAACTATGTAGTTATGGAAATTATTTATTAAACATTTGATTAGTGTATTAGTGTAACAATCGGTTCGTTTAACTAAGAACTATTTATTTCATTATATCAATGTTATCAAAGCGTGTTGGTTGTATACTACCATATTTTCATATGCTAGAACAGTTGATTTATAATCAATTAATAATGCACTAGTCTGTATTCCAGTATTAAAACTTTTTATTTAAATTTAATTAATGTAATAATAGCATAATTTCTTGTGTGTAAACTATTTATATAAAATCAAAATTAGTGTTGCATTTACTTGTTTCCTCGTACTAGAACTAAGTAGTTAAAATTAATTTAGTGATATCTTAACCTGTTTGCTTATATTGCAAATAGTTAATCAACCGTAATTAGTGTCATTAGATTACTGGTTGTTTATCGAACTAAAATCATTTATATAAAATTAAATAAATCACTGAATGGAAAAATTTCGTTTAAAATAAATTAATATCAAAAGAATACATAAACGTTTGTCCGTCCAAAAAGAAAATGATATAAACAAAAGGTTGAAGGTCATAACCTGATATCCGTGAATTTATGAACAAAACCAAGTATTCAAGCATGTTTTGTTTCCTTATATAGTAAACCCGAGTGTGGTTGTGGGTTAGCCATGTTGTTTGTGAAAGGGGGTGGATTACAACTAGGCAGCTGTCTTGAAAAAAACAAAAAAAAAGAAATAATAAAGTACACGAAAGGAACGAAAAGTCGAATTGAGGACTTTTGCGAATCAAAAACTTAACAACATGAAGTCAACCGTTTATTTTATTACTGGCGTCACGTCAACAATAGAAGATATTTGTTATATGGTTCTCTAATCTGATTTTGATCCTGATGGATAATGACATTGGCTTGTCGACGGAGATGAAGGGCTAGGCGAGCCAGTAAACTGCAGTAGTGGGGATCTGGACTAGCTATGGGGTGAGTCCTATTTTAATTTTATTTTTGGGTAGGAACGATTGTAGATTTGTATGTAGGTGTATGAGTGCGTACGTAGATGGATATGTGGATGTGGGTATGTATGAGCGTGGATGTTGGAGTAATAGTAACGTTTCATGAGAGTGATTAAAATTTCGAAAACAAATTACAGAAGTGTGTGCACAGTCTAATAAATAAAAGCAACCAATTACAATCCCAATACATATTTCGTGGGTTTTTCTTCTCGAGTTGCTTATAACTAAATTGTTGATAGGAAACCTTATTTTTCCATAAACTGCAATGTTAAATTATGGGGAACTGGAAACGAAATTAAAATTACCCGAACAGAAATTTTATTGAAGTGCATAGAAACGAATTTACGTATATTTGTTTTTAGGTTGACTAGTAATTGTAGATCTGGTAATTCACATATCTACTTGTTGTTTTTGGTTAAGCCTATTTTTTTAACTTTATAAAATAGATACATAGTTTGAATATTTGATAAAACGATTTCATATAAACTTGAAAGTGTGTCTGTTAGCTTGTGGAGTGAATGCGTGTATGGGCTTGGATGTGAGCATATGTGTGCGGGTATGGGTGAGTGTGTGTGTGTGTGTGTGTGTGTGTGTGTGTGTGTGTGTGTGTGTGTGTGTGTGTGTGTGTGTGTGTGTGTGTGTGTGTGTGTGTGTGTGTGTGTGTGTGTGTGTGTGTGTGTGTGTGTGTGTGTGTGTGTGTGTGTGTGTGTGTGTGTGTGTGTGTGTGTGTGTGTGTGTGTGTGTGTGTGTGTGTGTGTGTGTGTGTGTGTGTGTGTGTGTGTGTGTGTGTGTGTGTGTGTGTGTGTGTGTGTGTGTATGAGTGAGTGGATGAAGTACGAGAGCGTGTGGATGTGTAAGAATTAAGAGGGGTTGGACGTGGTAATCGCAGTTCTTTCACCTAGGGGGTAGCCAGAGTCTAGTTAATTCACTTGTCTTTTTCTTTTTCCGTTCTTATCATGTTTTTTCGCGTACTACTGTTTATTTGTGATGAAGTAGCAGGATTTCCTAATCGTTCCCATGGATTGAAGCTGGTCTGGGGCAAAAATAATATCGCTAGGTACGCGACCTGCTGTGCCACTTCGTTGTTAATCAACGAAGCAGCGCTTCACTACACAAAATTCTGTTTTTTCTTTGATTTAAAAACTTTGCACAATTACATCAAAATACCATAGCAACTACAATTTGTTATTTAGTAAAAATACTTTTACACTAGAGAAAAAAAAACATTTTCGCAGAAGATTAAGCCTGCTTGAAAATATACTTTACATCTAAAATGATAGATATATACTTTACATCTAAAATAATAGAAAAAATATTTTTTCCCTTGCGCTATATCACGGACATTGACATTAACAAGTGCGATAGTCAATTGCGATGAGCAAAACAGTTAGAATAATTGAATTAAAAAAACAAAATATTGACATGTCGGATGACAAAATTATAGAAAAGAATTCATTAAAAAACCAACAAATAAAAAAATAGCAAATAATATGTTACTTGATGATAGTAAGATGTTGAAAGTGGTACTTCAGTTCAACGGCACAACGAACGAACATCACAAGTTCTGTATGTGTTGTGAAATAGTGTGGGATCCACTGGGGACTGACGAAGAAAGACAGAATTCTATTAAATTAAATAAAACAAAACTGCACAGAAAAGCGTATAAAACATTCCGATATAAAAATTTTTCAAGCTGTACGGACTTAAAACGCAAACTCGAAAAAAAATTTTTAACACAAACATCTCAAGGGGAGCACTCAAGGGTTCAATCAATATGCTCAAACATTCACGGACAACATTGACCAACTTCTTTTCGAACTTAACGAAATATGTATAGCCAAACAAGGAAATGCTGGAGCCAAAATAATCAAAAAACTAAATGAAGCAACAGCTCTTAATTCTTTTCAAAATAGATTGAAGCAATCATTACAAACTATTATAATAGCGCATCATTTTTACAAACTAGCTAATGTAATTAATCAAGCTATAGAAGTGAAAGCATGTCAAAAGCCGATTACAAAGAAAACAATAACTATTCAATTCAAGGTATAGTTCAGTAAGATGTAATTATTGCAAGAAAGCAGGACATAGAATTGAACACAGTTTTTCGAGAATAAAACAAATAGCTGCCGAGAATAAAAAAATTTGCAAAAGTTGTAATAGAACGGGTCAAATATCTAACAAATGCTACAGTAAACGAGATAAGAGTAGGCAGTTCAAAAACTCAAACATAAAACAATTGTACCGCACACACATTGCTCAAAAACTGAACAAAACCCGGAAAACTTAAAGAGATCCGATCAGGAGCCTCACAAACCCGTTCGGCTCGCAGAGGTTTAATTGAGCTAATCCCCAATATACCTATACGTAGTTTAAATAAACAACATCATACTGAATTAAAAAAAGCTTATACTCTTTTATTTTTCAAAGTAAATCAGTTAGTCTTAATTTATAATTTTCAATATAGAAAATTTGGATGATAAAGTTCAACAATATTTCCTAATATATACAGGAGTGGATATAAGTTTGGTCAAAAATTATACAATTAATCCAGAAACGGTTTGTTTTCCAGAAAAAGAGATTCTGATACAAGGAATAACTACCGAGAATATACAAACATTAGCTTCAGTTAACACAAACATTAAAAATTCAAAAGGTTTATTTTTAAACCACAATTTTCAAGTATTTTCCGATAATTTTTCAATTCCATGTTCGGGAATAATATGTAACGACTTTCTAGAAAAATTTATATATTTAATTAAAAAATTTATCGAATTATTATTTATTTATTTATCGAATTTATCGAAACATACAATAATTAATTAATTGATTAATTAATTAATCGTTAAAATAGTTTTATGAATTACCCATTGTCTCTTGTCCTAATTATAAATAGATATTCCAGCTAGATCTAAAAAAACAGTATTACTTAATGTAGAAAGTACTAACAACAAAGAATATTTTTGTCCATCACAAGAAGTCCAACAAGAAGTGTTTTTTGCTAGTTGCATAATTAAACCGACATTTTACACAGTCGTATTTAGCATTTTAAATAATAACAGCTTTCCAGTAACATTAGAAAACGTTAAAATAAGGAAAAGAATGTATGGAAAATATTAACATCCTTCAGATGGAGGGAGGCATAGACTGATAATTTTACAAATCTTCTCAAACTATTAGAGAGTGAAATAAGTATCAACGATTTAAATTCCGAAGAAGCAAATTCAATATTAAAAATAATGTATTTTATTTACTCGGAGATGAACTACCTATGACTAGTGAGTTACAGCATTCAATTAATTTACAATCTAATGCACCAGTGGTCAACCAAATACCATATGAATTACCACACGTGACATGCAATAAAAATCAAAATAAACAATCAAATACAAGGTATGTTAAATAAAATTACAGAACATTTAACTCGCCTATACTTGTAGTTCCAAAAAAATCTAGTAACGAAGAAAGAAAATGGCGAGTAGTAGTTGATCTCAAAAGGCTTAATGCAGCAACGGTCAAAAATGGGTTCCCTTTGCCTAGTGTCAGCGAGATTCTGGACCAACTGGGAGAGGCTAGTTTTGTTACCACATTAGACCTCGCTAACGGTTATCGCCAAGTACCAATGAACACCAATGATAAAGAGCAGCGGCATGGGTCATTATCATTTTTTACGTATGCCTTTTGGTCTTAAAGAATCACGCCTTAAGTGGTCTGAACGGTATAAAATGTTTTGTCTATTTGGGTGACGTAGTCGTATACGGTGTATATTAAGAAGATCATAACATAAAATTAAAAGCAGTTTTAAACTGTTTTCGGATATGTAAATTAAAACTACAACCAAAAAATGTCATTTTTTAAAAAAAATAAATAAAATATCTAAGACATATAATAACGTGAAGGAACGAAACCTGATCTAAAAAAGTAGAAGCGGTAAAAAACTTTTCCGCACCAGCAAACACTAAACATGTCATATCATTTCTAGGATTAACTGGTTACTACAGACAATTTATTAAAAATTATGCGCATATGGCCGAACGTCTATAATATACATTACAACTATAATAATAATGAGTATCAAATTTAAGTATCTAACAGTGCATGCATGCACAATGAAATTACTTTTACTCATGAGATCCAAGTTTGTATGAAAATTTATTTTGAGAAAAAAAAATTTATTTTTAAAATCTCAATGTAAAAGTTAAAGATTTCTTAACTTTTTCCTCATGATTAAAAGAGAATGAACCTATCTATCTACATTGTGTTGCTATTACAAAATAATAATAAAAAGTTGCTCAAATCTCATGAGTAAAAGTAATTTCATTGCGCATGCACTGTAAGCAGAAAACTGAAAAGAAACTCTCATAAACCAAAACTTTTAATAAAAATCACAAAACTGACATCTATGGTTTGATGTGACGTTAATGTGATTTCATTTCCTTTCATTTGTTGCAATAAGTTTTTATGCAAATTTTATTTATTTTTAATTTAACAGAATTTTCAATATATTTTTCATTAATTTATTACAATTTCGAATTTGATGTAAATCTGAATAAATCAGTTATATGAAAAAACAAATCAAAGTAAATTAATTTTATTGATTTTATATGTTAAACAATTTTTTGTTGATTGAAATTAAATATTTCCAGCAGATAAATCAACTGTGTAAATGCAAACAAAATTTGAATTGCGAAAATTTACACTTAAAAGCAAATAAATTTCCAAACAAAAATATAATTTCATTTTTCAGTTGAACTATTTAAAAAGCAAATTTTCAGAATTGATTGAAAGGGTTTAAGTTTATTTATTAATCCAATTAATCTCACTCACTGAATTGAGAACAACCAAACAACATTAATAATTGAGTTAATGATTATCACTAGTTTACAAGAAAAATCTCCCGAAATAAAACCCAACTTTTCTTTGGACCTCCTGAACACGTATATCATATTCATTTTTTTTTTGGTTAGCTCTTGTTTTTGAGATATTCACGAAAAACCAATTTTTTTGGTGATCAAAAATGTTGTTTCGGTTTTTGGGTCTCATATTTTACAAAACCAACAAATTAAATATACTAATGAAACAAATGCATAGTAAATATATTAACAAACATTTTGAGCTATATTTTGTAAAAATCCATTAAGGATTCTGGAAGTTACAGTCGAAAAAAGTTGAAAAAATACGAAAAAATCACGTTTTTTTTAAATTTTTCCATTTTCAACGCCATAAATTTTGAACAAACAAAGACCCTAACTTTTTTTAATTTCTTGGAGCCTACAGTAGCTTTAATTTTCTTTCTTTTAAACTAAAAAACATATTGGTGCAGTTTGCACCAAGTTATTCAAGTTTTTCCAAAGATAGTCAAAACTCAAAATTTGGAAAAAATAATTTTTTACTTAATTTATTGTGCCATAAATAATAATTTTATAAGTTCAGTCGTTCTCAAACATCAGTAAAGAATTATTTTAAAATAGTAAAGTATAATTTCCATTTTTGTTTTCGGAGTTGGGAATTGGATCGATATGAGACGTATATAGAAAAATAAAAACAAAAGATAATGAATTGTGAGGAGAGGCAAAACATCTTAACATCAGAACTAAGTTAGTTCAAGCACCACAAAGTTAAGCTCCTATTTATGTCTATTAATACCTGTAAGATTTGTTTATTTTCTGTTTTCTCTTTTTTTGTTTTTTGATAATGTAAATTTTTTTCTATCACTGCCCACCTTGTGTTACTTCTTACGTTTATGGTCATTTTAAGTTTAATTTAAGAAAACAATTACTTCTCCTTTTTAATAGTTTTTCGGTTTTCCCAACTTTTGTTTAATTAGTTTAAATAGGTTTCTTTTTAAGTAGATAATTGTCGTATGATTAGTTGCAAATATAATCTCTCTGAGGATAAATTTAATTCCAAACATTCAAGTGAAAATAATAATTAAAAAAGAAAAAATATTACAAATATAAATTTTAAATTGTGTATTGTTTTTAAAAATCAATAAATCAATAGTGATAGCTGCCTTTTAAAGCAAAATAAATTGTTAGTAAAGTGTAAAATCAAGTTTATTTAAATGGCGTCGTCAAGAAGTTTCAAGTGTAGATATAGCACAAATTCATTTGTTTTATTTGTGGAAGTTACATAATACATACTGCTAAATCACCCCACTAACTGATATTTTCCAACTCCTAAAATTAATCCGAGGTGGGAGGAGCTAGATCATGTCCAAAAACTTCTCAAAAAAAATCTCAATTTCGAGAAAAATCATATTCAAATAAAATACAACTTTTGTCAAAAAAGGACATTTCATAATCAACAAACTGATATTTTCCAACTGTTAAAATAAATCAGAGGTGAGAGGAGCTAGATCATGTCAAAAAACTTCACAAAAAAATCTCAATTTCGAGAAAAAACATATACAAATAAGATACAACTTTTGTCAAAAAAAGACATTACATAATCAACTAACTGATATTTTCCAACTCCTAAAATAAGTCCGAGGTGGGAGGAGCTAGGTCATGTCAAAAAACTTCTAAGCAAAATCTTTAAATTTATATTTATATTTCTGCTATTAAAATATAGATGACTCAATATAAATAAATTATCCAATTTCTATGTCATAAACAAAACCGTCTTTAGTTACAAGCCTTATTGTCTTTTTGTACAAAAAATCGTCAACTTTATACATATACATATTTTTATTCCATTTACACTACAAAATTCTATATTTTTATTCTATTTGGTCTATAAAGTCCCTAAAATTATTAAATAACACATCTTTAAAAGTTTATTGTTTTTTACATTTCGCGTCTAGGAGGCTTATAATTAAAGACGGTTTTGTAATATACAAAATCAAATTTAAAAATTTTATTATTATTTCGAAAATAAAAACAACAGTTTTGATTTAGTTTTTGTATGGGGATGACGTTACGTAAACTCCTGATATATTTTAAAACAACGCAAATTATTTAATGTAAATAAATATTTATTTTTTTCGTTTTTCTTAAATAAATAGGTGAAATAATTCTTTTTTAAATATCTTAACACCAACTATTTGTTACCATACTATTTAAAAAGAATATATGAATATTATATAGTGAACTATTATTATTTTTACATTTTTAATGTAAATTGTCCGTAAATAATTCTAAAATTAATTAACGTCATCTTCCCAAAAGAAACAAATTAACACTAACAAAATTATTTCATTCAATCAATTGATTCTCTTAACGGGTGTTCTAGGACGGCTTATTCTAGTTAAGAAATTAGAAAACAGATGTCTTTTAAAAAATTACTTTTGTCACTAGGCACGAAAGTAATTTGTATAGGTTTTTTTATCACTGCTGACGAAAAAGAAATTTTTGATGCAATGAACAAACATCGAAAGTAGATTTTTTAAGTTGGGTAGTAGAAAAAATTTTTAAATTAATGAAAAAACTTTTGTTCTTTCTAAATTCAAACAAACAAAAACTGTTTACACTTTAAACGTGTCCTAACCAAATATCGTAATTTAATATGTAAACTAATTTGAAAGTTATGAAAACTATCGATACCATTAAAACATAAATTTAAATTATATGTGTTGAAAAGTTTTTCTTTCGTAAACTTCCAACTGAAAAAAACTTATGTCAAATTCCAAATTTAATATCATAAACAAGACACACGTCAAAATCGAAAACTTTGTAATAAAAAACTTTTGCTTTTCTACGTACAAAAATCATGTCTTTATTATTTATTGACTTTAACTTTTTTTTATATTTTGGATATTTTTTATATTTTTTTTTATATTTTGGAAAGTATATTAAGAAAATATTACATTTTGCTTTTTTTTTATGTTTAAATCAATAATGTATATGTTTGGGGAATAATATCGGTTAGTTGGCAAAAGTTTGATAGATTATTTAAATAAAAGTACATTATTTAATTACAAGCCAAAGTGCTACTTTTTGTGTTGAGTCTATAGTTTGACAATTATAGACGATACAAAAAAGTCACTTTAGCTCAGAATTAAATACACTATTTTTTCGGCAAACGTTTAAATTTTTTATAAATATGAAATTATAATATGTACATAAAAAATTTATAAATATGATTTATTACCGACATAATTACGTCCAAAAAGTAAAAAACCTTTTAAATTTGTATAAATAAATTTTTTTTATCAAAGCAAGCTCCAATTCAAAACTTCATTATCCAATTAAACTATTTGTTATGTTTTGTTGTCATAGTTACATACAATAGTTCAAAATTTCATAATCCAACCAGAATCAATTTCTTATTTTTTGTTGTCATAGTTATACAATTTGTTTGAAAAAATAACAAAATAACAAATAACAAATGCTACTTTACTGCCGCCGTAATATAAAATAAAAATGGCGTTACTTTTGCACCCGCTTTGATTATAAGCAAAAAAAGTAAGACTTTAACTAACTGGTGGCAATAAAGTTAAACTTTAGAGCCGTTTACCAAAAAACTTATTTGTTTCGATATAGTGACGGAATTTGCGTTTTATTATTATAATATAAAAAATTGAAAAAAAGACGTTTTTGAGCAGTAAATTTAATTTAATTTAACAGATAAAACATACATGGCGGATTCAATCCAACAGTAAAAAAACTGTACATTCGGCAAATTAAACTTACTTTATACAAAAAATTTGTTGTTTTCTTGGCTAATTGAAAATGTTAAATTAATTTGTAAAATTTGGTGCAATTTGTTAGGTAATACTTTACTCAAAACATAATCCTAAGACAGACCAATTCATTTTAATCAAATTCAAAAATCTAAAACATTAAATGCTTCTAATGCAAAATTTTTAATCCGTAAAACCAATAACATTAAAGTAAAATTTCTGTATAAAACTCTAATCTCACAAAACAATCATAAAATTTCATGACGGTATAATAACATAGGAAAATATATAAGGAACAGTTACAGAATCAGCAAACTGCTTTTGCTCAGTAATCTTACCTTTTTATTTTCTTTCTGTTAATAAGATATAAAAGAAGACGAAGAAGTAATTTTCCTAAACAACTGTAGTATTTGTGTTGTAAATTGATTGTTTATAATGAAATTGTTTTTATTTTTCATGAAGTTTTCATTTCTATTTTAGCTTAAACAGATCTTTAACGTAATTAATTAAAACTAAAGTTATAGTTGTTTAAGGTTATGTTGTTAGAATTTCGTAGATTTAAACTTATATGAAGAAACATTAAAGTGGTTGGTGGAAATCAAATAGATTAAAAATTTTACTCGTTCACACGAGTGATGTTAAATTTTTAACAAGTATTTTTTTAAGTAACAAAACAAGTATTTTTTTTCTCTGTTTAGAAATTTATTACAAAACTAACACGAAACATCTATACCTTGCCGGAAAATCATAACAGATCGTAAATTAACATAATTTAGAGAAAAGATGATACACTCAGCAAACTACTCAAAAACCTCTCCATTTAGCGATTCAATAAAATAATATAAAGTCACAAATTCATATTTCTTTCAAAATTCCAAAGATATTGTAAAAATTAAATAAATCAAACTTTTTTCAAAATTCTAAAAATATTCCAAAAATTATTACAAAATCAAAAATTGAAACTTTTTTCAAAATTCCAAAAATTAGAATAAAATCAAATATTTAAACTTTTTCTAAATCCTAATAATATTCCAAAAACTCTTAAAAATTCAAAAATTCAATTTTTTCCCAAAATTCCAAAAATTATAATAAAATCGAAAATTAAAAATTTTTCAAAATTCTAAAAATATTCCAAAAAATTCTTACAAAATCAAAAATTGAAACTTTTTTCAAAATTCTAAAAATATATTTAAAATTCACAAACTCAAATATTCTATTTTTTTTTTCAAAATTCTAAAAATATTGCAAAAATTATTACAAAATCAAAAGTACAAACTTTTTTCAGAATTCCGAAAATATTTCAAAAACTATAACAAATTCAAAAATGTCACATTTACGTCATACAACAGCTAAATCTTTTTTTTCCAAAAAAATGGGTAAAAAATAAATGGAATCATTTTTGACACACTTGACAATATTTTTTTGACAAACTTATTATGCCATAATTCTCAATAATAATAATAAAATTTCATGTCATACATATAAATAATTTTATTTTTTCCAAAAAATTGGGTAAAATAATAAATAAAAATCTCTCTTTTGACACACATTTTTTTGACAAACTTTTAATCCAAAAATTTAGTTTTTGGTCTCACATACCAATCCCGACCATCAAAATTTCTTCAAATTCAATGTTTCTATTCGTAATCACTAAAATTGAACGTTTTGTAAGCAAAAAATATGCAAATTTCATTGTTTTGACACACTTTACGATTTTTTCGACACACTTCCAGTACAGTTATTGAACACATCGTCCTTTCGGCCCTTATTTCATTGAGTAAACCTATTTTTAGAAAAAAACATTTTTGAAATCCGTTCAGCCGTTTTCTAGATTTCGTCGGTTGTGACGGCCGGCCGTCAGAATGACAAACATTTTTTTTTTTGCTGTTTTAGAATCAGTAGGTCCTAAAACGTCGAGAAATGCCAGAAAAGTGGGGGCAAAAAATTCACTTTTGGCTCGAGAATGCAATGCTTAGGTCTTTCAGACCGAAGTAATATTTGCAGAAAATAAAAATTTATTTTGCTGCATGGAATGGGTGCGAATGTTATAACCCAGATAAAATCATAACATAAATTACATTTTTGTTGTATTTAATTTAGAGATACAGATGGAATGGGTAAATGTGAGATCTTTTATTGATTTGGTTGTAACAACAAAAATGTAGGCGTTGTTCTGTTTAATTTATTGACTTATTTATTAATATTAAAATGGAAATAAGATTTTAGAAAATCTTTGAAAATAGCACTTATTGCCAAGAGTATTTCTAATTGTTTTATAATATTTTATTTGCACTCTTTTTGTTAGGCAAAACTGTTTTTTTTATCAGAAAAGGTTTTAAAATTGATTACACCTAGCAACTTTTTTAGAAAATTTGCTTAAAAATTGAAACGTTTTGTTTAAACAAGTTCTGAAAATATATAGTCTGCTGATAATATTATGTTCTAATTTTTATTTTTGGAGTACATATTACAGAAGTTTTGTGAGTCTTCTAAAAACTTTATACAACAATTTCATCGAAATCAGTTATTAATGCTTAAAGTTATTCAAACTTGAAATAAACAGCTGCCCCGAAAACTACAAACGATATCATTTAATGTCGCTAAAATCAGACTCTTCTTACTTTCTTTCTATCTTTCGTAAACTCTTATATGACCTTGCCCCAATAAAATTTTGGATTACTCCCAATAGATGACATACAAAACATACAAAACATACAAAATAAACTAATTTTATAATGAACTAATAAAATTAAAAAGCAAACATAACGAATCTGTTGCAATTTGTTGTTATTTTTACATAAAATGACAATAAACGCAAAACCAATAAACATTTGCAATAAACTTAAATATTTACAAAATTTTAAATAAAACTATTTTAAAATTGTAATTAAAACAACTTCAAGTAAAACCTATAAACAACAAAAATATAATTCAATTTTGATGTTAACGTTTGTTGTATTGTACTCGTATATTCACTTTGGTAATGCAAACACTTGAAATAACATAAATTCATTTCAATTTAAATAGATTATTGTTTATGTTGAATTTATGTTAATTTTAAATATGATATACATTTTTCGATTCACATTTCTATATCAGACAATTCACAAAAATAATTTTACGATTATTACAATTATAATAGCAAAACCTAAAAGGGTGTCTAATCGCATTCAATGTGCATTTAAAGGGAAATAATAGTTATTTCTATAACATAACATAAATAAATATATTCAAATTATTTTTTAAAGTTTATGCAAAATAAAATCCTTTAACAATTTATGTTAAAACAATAAACTTTAATTTGTCAGGACTATGTAATTATTATTATTTATTTTATGTTAACGAGTTGCAATTTAACGGTGGCTACTCCTACCATAACCTTATTGATATTGATTTATCAAGGCAAACACATTTGAAATAATGTTTCAACAAAAGATTTTAATGGACGATATTCGAGTGTTGACTCGGTGTTTCTAATGAAATGTACCCATTGTTGGAATTGGAATAAATAAAATAGGTTTGTCCATTTTATTTTATTTAAATATTACGCTACCCTAAAGAATAAATATTTGTTGAAACATTATTTCAAATATGTCTGTGCTGATAAAACAATGACAATTAGGTTATGGTACCTAATTAGGTTATGGTACCTGCTTGACATAAAAAAAAAGTAATAATTACATAATCCTGACAAATTCAACTTTTTTGTTAGATTGTTTACGTTATAAAATTTATTTCAAAATTTTCTAAACTGTTTTCGTTTTTAAACAATATTTTGAGTACAAATGCTACCGTAAAAGATGTTTGATTGTACAAAAGTAACGACGTGTATGAGAGTGTTTACAGTGTAGCGCAACAAACAACTTTACTCAACTGTGGACACTCTCATTTGATATATACGCGTGCAGTTTTGTAGCTTTGTACGATTTCAGCACCGCGTTTCGCACAACACTGCTCACAGCTTTCAATGTGTTCGTAGCCTATGTTAAAGTATATTGTACCATAAAAATCAAAAAAATCTTCGTTTATATTTTGTTTGTTTTATACTTTCCGTTAACATTTGTTAATATGACGAAAAACTAGGAAACGGTTATAACATAGAAAATCTAATTTTCTCGTTACTTTGAAAAGACAGTAAAACAAAAATAAAAAACCACAGACAAGTGCGAATAAAATTCGCTCGCCAAGAGTTCCATGAATGGACAACTTTTGCTTCAAGGCTTAAAAATATTCGCGATACTTGAACAACCTATTTTAATCAACAAGTATAGACCAATGAATAAATCTTGACGAATTCATGGCATATAGATCCTTCACTTTCATGTAAATCCTGCTAAAGACTCATCAATAAAGCTTGCGTTTTGTCACTCATGCACCCAATAACCCACAATCATACACTTCTTTTTGTTATTGAAATTTTCAGAATCAGGATTGTCCAAAGTAAAATCCTTTTACCTAATTACATTACTTCACAAATTTGCAAGGGAGGAGTCATCATCTTTTTTTCTATTTAAATTATTAGTGAACCAAAATAAAAAAAAGCCTAATTTTAAAAACAACATCAAACATTACAACAAATTTCCTTAAGAAAATATATGATTATAATATTTTAATAAAATATCCTTCCCACCGAACCTCTTTAGAAAAAAAATAATTATTGGAGAAACTAGTTTCAATAATCACGTCAATTAATAGCACAAGCCAATTTATCCCATAACAATTTCCGCTTACTTTTACGTACCTTGAAATAAAATTGTAAGAATTCCAAAAAGACGAGAAGATTTGACATTTTTGAAAGTTTTGTATTTTCCTACACAAGCTTGAATATTTTCATTAAAACTTTTATTCAAAGTTCTCACCTGCTCGACTGTCAATTTATTTTAACTTTTTAAATTAAATTAACTTTTGTTACACAAAAACTTATTTTCTTATCAATACGAAATTTATTTCCTTTAATAAAAATTATGACAAGTGAAACTCAGTGTTACGTTTTCCTTAAGAAAACTTAGCATATATGTATTACTAGGAAGCAAAAAAGAAAAAGAAAAGTTCAAATTTTCTTCTTCATAACACTTAGAACGAAAGTACACAATACAACTTTTTAATCAAGACAAGTAAAACAACTGAAAATATAAATAAAATTAAAAAAAAATATAATTTTCAAATCGATTCTCCTCGATGAAGTACTTCAACTTTTCTTTTGCCCAAATTGAATTATTATGATAATTGCGTTTGTTTTTATTTTAATTTAACGACAATCGTGTTACGCCAAAATCTAAAAAAATATCGAAAAGCAAAGAAAATTTCAATTTCGTTACGACTCAGAATCGCAATTTAAGGATGTTACTAGCACAATTACGTATATGTTTCAACTGACTTTAGGAAAATTCGTTTTGTTTCAAAATTTTTTGCTACGATTATTTTTCGTTGTGCTGAATGAATTTCGTTTGGGATACTGCGCAATAAGCTTCCAGTATATTTATTTTTATAAAAGTGAACGGATAAGTATTATTTTACCAACAAAAAGCAAAAGTAGAAATGATATATGTATAGACAAATGTTTTAAGAATTTCCAACAATGAGAGAAATTGAACATCACGATTCACGAATAAATGTGGATGAGAGTAGAAAGAGAAATGAATTGATGAACTTCAGAGGAGAAAACTGATTAGTGTAGGTCGGGTGTACAAAACATTGGTGTAGGTCGGGTTAAAAATACTCTATCGGGACATTGCGCTGGTACGGGTATAACAAAACATTTTATTTATTTATTTTAATTGTGTAAAGCTTGTTTTGGAAAAGATGTTAAATTTCAAAGAGGTTTTTTTTCATAAATTGTGTTGTGTAGTAAGAATTACAACGTCTGTCACAACAACACATAAAAACATTTGAAACCCAAGATCCCACAACAATATGCGTTCTGAGGTGTTGAAGGAAGTAAATCTTTTTTTGTTTTTTTTTTTTTAGTTCTTTGCTAAAATGGACAACTAAGCATTATATCCTATCACACATAAAATAAGACAGTGGCCCAATATTTTATGATATGATAGATAAAATAAAATAAAATAAGGGGTAAAAGCGCATTTGTTTCAAAAAAATGCAGGAACAAAACTCAAATGGGGTCGGCAATAATCTAGCTAGTGGCATATTCCTTGATTCCATTTCCTTACTGTCTCCCTCAATGATTAAAGCCCAGATATTGAGTTAATGAAGGCTCTGTTGTTTGAGCAAAAAAGAGCGTTCCATCATCAAGGAATAATCCACATCAAAGATTGAGGGTGCTGCCATCGACTATATATAGTATAAATTAAAAATTGACAACACAGTCGACACAATTGAAATTTTTTATCTATAGTACATTCCCCTGAAATCGGTTTGTGCAAATACCCATTCTGTCGAGAGATCTCACTGTTATAGTGACAGAATACCAGAGAGCTTGCTTTGTCCGTGCAGCGTAAGTGCTTTAAATTTAAAAAAACATCAACACCTCAGAACGCATGTTACTGTGGGACCTAAGTCTTAAAAGGTATTTATTTTTTTGTTGTGACACATTTTATAATTCTTATTACCCAACCCTTTTTATTAAAAAAAAGTCCAAGTGGCACGTATATCCGCTAGAAATAGGTAGATTTCGAGATCAGACAGTTTTGTGTGCCAGTAGAATCTGATGTATCAGATTAGTTTAAACAAAACAAACTAATTTCAAACAGATATCAAACAAATTTTAAAAAGAAAATTAGCTACCTACAAGCAAAATTATATCTATCCAATTTTGCAACAAACAAATATCAAATCTACCACAGAACGTGTGTGTGACAATTTATGACACAAACCTACTCTATATCATATGTCGTGCAATTACTGCAAAATATCAAAATAGTTTATTTCTAAGAAAAAAAATTAATTTTTTCTATTCAAATCTTTTATTTTTTGACTGTTATAAGGTTGACATTGACTGTTATAAGGTTTTTGGAAATTATAATTGGGGATTGTTGCAAACTTTTTTGTCGAAGCCAACAAGTCAAAAACGTCTAACTGCAGAGGTTTATATTTATAAGAAACGGATTAAAATGTTTCCACAAATTCTAAATTTATGAAGATTTTAAAAATATTAGTATCTAAACGGCCGTTATAACGGATTAAAAAAACCACTTTTTTTTCTAGTATAAAGCCTACAGTTCCTTAACCATGTGTCAGATTTTTCTGATTTACGAACTTGTCCAAGATATTAATAAAACACACATTTTTAAGAAAAGTTTTTTGATCTGGCTCCACAAATGCAACCGTGAGAGCGCCGGTTGATTCAAACGCATTTTGTGTTTTACAAGCTTTTTTGTTGGAGCCGCTCACTCAGAAACCTCCAACTGCAGAGGTCTTTTTTTTGAAAGAAACTGATTAAAAAGGTTTTAAAGATTCTAAATTTATGAAGTTTTTAAAAATATTAGAATACAAACGGCCGTTATAACGGATCTAAAAAACAGAGTTTTTTTCTAGTATAAAGCTTCTAGGTTCTTAACCATGTGTTGGATTGGGCTGATTTACGAACTTGTCCAAGATATTAATAAAACGAACATTTTTAAAAAAGGTTTTTTGATCTGGCCTTATAAATGCGACCGTAAGAGTGCCGGTTGTTTCAAAAAAAATTTTTTTCTAGCAAACTTTTTTTTTGGAGCCGCTCACTCAGGAACCTCTAACTGCAGAGGTCAATTTTTAAAACAAATTGATAAAAAAAATTCTATAGATTTTAAATTTGTAAATTTATTTGAAATATTAGTATCCAAACGGTCGTTATAACGGTTTTAAAAAATCAATTTTTTTTCAGAAAAAAGCCTCTAGTTTCTTAACCACGTGTTGGATTTTGCTGATTCACGAACTTGTCCAAGATATTATTAGAACACACAAGTATAGAAAATTTTTTTGATCTACCTCAACAAATGCGACCGTGAGAGTGCCGGTCGTTTTCGTTATATCTCATATCGTTTATATATATATATATATATATATATATATATATATATATATATATATATATATATATATATATATATATATATATGTATATATATATATATATATATATATATATATATATATATATATATATATATATATATATATATATATATATATATATATATATATATATATATATATATATATATATATATATATATATATATATATATATATATATATATATATATATATATATATATATATATATATATATTTATTATATAGATTTTATACGTCTTAAACCCGACAAGGTAGGAATTTTTATTGAAAGAGATAATTAATTTCCTTAACCTCACTATTTGTGATTTTCGAAAGTTAGTAGGTATATTCCATACTAGCCTAAGTCACGTGTGCAGTTATTATTGAATGATATGAAATCAATTTTACGACATAAATATCAAGTAAATTAGTGAATCGTATGAATTTTTCAATTCGAAATCAGTTTTTGGGTTTATCTGAATAAACCTTATAGTTATTTGTTAATAAAAACAACTTTTATCTCTGAACGTGTTTCGGTTCGGATTCGAACTTAGAACCTCATCAGTACCAACTAAGTTTGAATCTTTTGACAGCGTGTCTACCAAAAGATTCAAACTTAGTTGGTACTGATGAGGTTCTAAGTTCGAATCCGAACCGAAACACGTTCAGAGATAAAAGTTGTTTTTATTAACAAATAACTATAAGGTTTATTCAGATAAACCCAAAAACTGATTTCGAATTGAAAAATTCATACGATTCACTAATTTACTTGACATTTATGTCGTAAAATTGATTTCATATTGATTGGCAACATTCAATAATAACTGCACACGTGACTTAGGCTAGTATGGAATATACCTACTAACTTTCGAAAATCACAAATAGTGAGGTTAAGGAAATTAATTATCTCTTTCAATATATATATATATATATATATATATATATATATATATATATATATATATATATATATATATATATATATATATATATATATATATATATATATATATATATATATATATATATATATATATATATATATATATATATATATATATATATATATATATATATATATATATATATATATATATATATATATATATATATATAAATTTTTTTTTTTTGTTTTTTCGTCTCCGCTTATCATATATAGTCGTTTGGCACAAAAATTTTTCCGAAATTCAGAGATGAAGCCCATTGCAATAGGTAGATTTTTATATGAAATCCACCTAAAAACAATCGTCCAATTAAGCAGATCATGACAAACTACACTGGTGATTCTATCAAGGCAGAATGAATTATGTTTTGCATTGAACCAAATCAAAGTCAACAAAAAATGTTATAAACTTTCAAACACAAATATTACAATCAAAATTCAAAGAAAGAAGAACTTTGTACCAATTCGTTCAAACAATAATTTTATACCATTTAATTAAATATTAGTTTGTGCATTAAAATATAGATGTAGTATTTCAAATTATTATGAATTGACATAAATTCTAAATGTTAAAATTTCTTACTCTTTTTGCTTGAGTCGTCAACCAAATTACATTAAAAATTATAAAATTGTAAAATAAATTAAAAATACAAACTGTGGTGATTTTATTTTCCGAGCTTTGCTATTTTTTTTCTAGGAATATTTTCGATCGCAGGTCTATCTAAGTCCGTCCAAACACTATGCTTTTTAAGATAAACCGTCAATATGTAATGTAAATTTATTTTATATTATTAATGAATGTATATTGTTTTTTATTACATAAGTTAGAATTAAACAGATGAGAAGATAAATTATGTAAAAAGCATCCACACCCTCAAATACTTATTTTCTTTCCTTAAAATAATTAAATGGTCATTAAATTTTCTATGAAACAAGAATTCCGGTGGTTTTAGTTAATTTCACTGCATTGTTTAACAAAAAAAGTCAGGCAAGTATAATTCGCTCGCTGAGGGTTCCGTGTATATAATATTTGAGGAAAAAACAGTTTTTGTTAGTAAAGTTTCACGTTTATTTGAAATTATAACTAACAAAAAAAAATTATGTTTTGATTTAGCGAAATCCCTACACCAGTGAATTTTTTTCTTTTGTAAAGTTCGTAGATAAGGGGGGAGGGACAAAAAAAAATTACATTTTTAAAAAAAAGTTGAAAGCAGTGCTTTCAAAAATTACAAAAAAACTGTTTGGCACTACAAAAAAAAGCGCGTTTCATATGGCACCCCTTATGACATGATCAAAAATAATTTTTCCAAAAATTCTACTTTAAACCCCCTCCAATGAACATTTGAAATTATAACTACCAAAAAAAATTTTTGGTTTCGATTTAGCAAAATCCCTACACCCATGAATTTTTTTAAATTTTTTCTTTTCTAATGTTCGTAGATAAGGGGGAGACAAAACAAAATTTACATTTTTGAAAATAAGTCGTAAACTGTGCTTTCAAAAATTACAAAAATACTGCTTTACACTACAAAAAAATCACCTTTCATTTGACAGCCCACTTGAGTTTGATCAAAAAAAATTTTTTTTCGAAATTTCTGCTCTTGACCCGCTCCAATGAACATTGGAAACTGTAACAACCAAAACAAAAAAACGTTTTCTTATGCAAAATGCGTGCAACCGTGAATTTTTTAAAAAATTTTGTTTTGTAATGTTCGAAGTTAATTCGGAGGGAGCTGGAAACAAAAAAAAACACTCGTTTTTGGTACTAGCTCAAAAACTAAGCAGTCGAAAATTCAATGAAACTTGTTTTTGAAGTATTTCCATCCATTTCGATTTTTCTAAAACAAACTCGATTCCTTAAAAAAAACTTTTGTTTTACTATCTCCTTATCTATGTCCATAAAATATAGATAAAAACAAATATTTGAATTTTTTTTGTTACCATTAGGTGTGTGAAAACAAATTTAATAACTGTAGAAAATTCAAGTTGATAGCACTTATAGTTTGTGAGCAGATCGATTATGTAGCAATTCGGACGGATATCGAAGTCTCACCAATAGGGTACCGTTTTTACTGTTTCAAAGTACAGAACCCTAAAAACGGAAATAAAAATTTTGTAAGAATTTTATGTCTAAAACGATAAACCACGCCATTGGGAAATTTTCATTTGGGATTAGGAATTAATTGAATATTTTTTTCTGGAAAAAAAAATGTCGTAAAAATGAAAGTAGCCCTAACAGCGCCATCTTTGAAAATATTATTTTAGTTTGACACAGTTTTAAAAAAGTATGACAAAGTTTTTTTATAAGTTCTATCAATTACCTTTCTAATGAGCTATAAATGACTTAAATCGGTTTAGTCAATCTTTAGCAATCGGTAACCATAGATACTAATGTTTCGCCAACCCGTAAAACTTTGCCGTCACTCATCCCCAGAGCGAAATTTCATTTTTCGAAAGAAATGGTATTTTTATTTTGTTATTAACTATCTGTGTATGAAATTTTATCGAAATCAGAGAGGATCAGTCCGGATGTTAGAACAAATGCTGTTGCGGTGACGTGGAATTGCTCAATTTAATGGTAAATCTAACATTCCTTCATGCTTTATGAAAATCTTATTCTATTTACTTCCAAACTTTCAAGTTTCGTTATGTTTCTTTTGTTGTTGTAAGTATCTCCTTCAGTGTTCACTATTTTTGAATGTTTTTATCTCATTATTTTCATTATAATTTACGATTTCTTATCATTATCAATTTTCCACGAATATTTTTTGACTTTGTTGTTGTTCTTTTACGTGTTTAATAGATTATTGGCAAATAAAAGTTTTCAGATTGATTAATTTATAATGAACGAATAAATAATATTTAGATTGAAATTTTTAATATACTTGAATATTAATTAGGCTTTTTGTGAGCAATTAAACTGAAGGATTAAAGAAAATTTGAATTATCTTTTAAGTCTACAGAATCTTTTATTTTTCTCTGAATAAACGTTTCGGTATGGAGGAATCAGAGTTTGATGATTTGTGTAATTTTTTTTTATGTTTTGATGTACGGCGTTTTATAATAAAACGTATAGTGTAGTAGACACTACATTATATGTCACAACAACAGATAAAAATAATTTAAGACCAAGGTTTAAGCACTCATCAAATATAATTCTTATTTTTTCTGTTTTCTTTATGCCTTCAAATTAAAAGAGGTGATTTCAGCTGTTTCCGGATAATCTATTAATATTTATTATCAACAGAAAATTTGTTTAAAACTACTACGTGGTTTATTGTGTAGAGGGGTGGGTTTCTCTTATAACTTTTTATAGGATAAATGAAATAATATTGTTATGTTTCTATTTAAACCATATGTTTAGATGAAGGTTGTAGGAGGCAGTTAATTTTTGAAAAAACAGCAGCGTGCCACCATCAAGGAGTATGCCATTGCTAAGATTGATGGTGCTACCGTTGACTGAATACAGTTCATCCACCAGCACCCTTAAGATATCACCTTGGCTAGTGATATCTCACTACTATTGCTAGTGGTATGTGATACCTCACGTTAACTCATATTAATTAAATATTAATTAGATATTTAAAGACATTTAAATTATCTTTAAAATGATAAATTTAATTTATGTGTTAATAACAAATTTAAAGTCAAAATGTGCTGTTAACCGCTAATTATGACACATGTTAACAAAAAACAATAAGTCAATAAATTAATTAATACTTTGTTCCAAGACTCTCGAACCTTTGTTTTCGTCTGTATGATTCATATTTCTTTATCTTCGTGTGGACAAATTTATTCACCCACGTTATTATCAAACGACCACATACTTTAAAGTGGCAAAAATACACTAAGTATCAAATTTCTTAAAAAAATGTAAATATATCTGTCTGTAAAAAATGTTTTCTCATCATTATTTATTTTAAATATTAGGATTTTAATTTTTGTCTAAACAATTTTAACATAAAAAACGCAGATGAGGAAACCATATATCGGTTTACTGGAAAGAATTCAAATCTTTGGTTATTATTATAATTTGGAAGAATAAATAGTCGATTGTTATATGAGATTATAGTTTGTAAAAGTATTCGCGCTATATGTACTTGCTGCGTGTTCTGTTATAGTATAGTATATTCTCTTCTTAAAACTCTTTTGTGGAAATTCTTAATATACAATTAGTTCCTAGTTAGTTATTAGCACCACAAATATTTCTGTTTATATTGTGATAGTTACAATCTTAGTATAGTTACAAATTCACCAATAAATAAATAATTTTAATAGCCTTTATTGTAACATAACGTTTTTTAATTCCCAAACTATTAATGGCTTCTCAAACTTTTTGATAAATCATTACTTAATGAAAACATTTATTTTGTCCTATTTTGAGACTCAAACTTATATAACTTTTAACAGAAGATATGAATTAGTGATGTGTCGGTTGTGAACGACCGAAGTTAATTGAACGGATCACTTCAGTGAACCACGACCGATCGTTCAGTAATAAAAGAAACGTCGTTCGTCTATCACTAACTTTTTATGTACTATTGACATTTTTTTATGTCCAATGAACGTCTTTTAGTATATAATATAATGGCAGCAGTGTTAGTTAACAAATAACATCATGCAAACTTTTTCGAAATTCATATGTTAAATTAAAAACGTAGTTTTGGATTTGAACATGATTTCAATAATACACCTCAAATAAACCTTCAATAAAAAGTAATAATGCACCTCCAACTATCACTTCGTCTTCAAATTTTCATTACGATCAAATTCATTACGATTCCGATCATTTTCATTACGATTCCGATCATTGTGATATGCGAATTTGTTTTTCTCCTCTCAAACATTTATTCATTATATTCAACAACTTCGCATAAAAAAGTGACCTGAAAAAATGTATCTAACTAATCGTGCAGATTTTCATAACAACATAAAGAAACCAATACACATTTAAAAATTATAAAAAATATACGCACTTCATCTAACAATGAAAATAAAAAATGTTCAAACCTTTATATTGTAATAAACTTCGTCCAGAATGGGTTAATTTAATTTAATCATAAATAACCAATACGTTCCGCCTAAATGTTTTCTACATTCTATGGGGAAGATGAATCAAAAGTTAACTCCCTTTAACAAATACATTTTGCATAAATTAAATTTGAGTTCGCTAATACAAATGCAAGTATGAATGAAAACAGGTGTGGCCTATTCAAGATGTACAGACTACGTAGTATTGATTTCTAGTGGATTATAGAAGTTTCGATTTATTTATTTTTCGATATAAATAAGCTAACAAAAATATCAGATGGTCAGTTTTAATTTTGCAATTAAAAGTGTTTTACAAATATTCGAAAGTATAAGGAATAATCGGTGGTACTTGAGCCTGGGTGCTAATAGTGAAAGAATTTGAACTTAGTGGAATAGTAAATACAGATTTTACGATTCCGAGTATTATTGATTCAAATTGTGGAAAAGCAGTGAAGTTCATCGTGCATAAATTGGAGACCCTGGAATTCATTGTAATTAAAATCGGAAGTTGCTGTAACTGGTTGATAAATAAAGTTTGGGATTTTGTTAACCAAAGATCTGTCTTTTTACTGTCGTATTTGCTCAATAATCTAAAAGAACCAACGAAGAGTCGTTACAATATGAAAACAACACTAACATCAACACAAAACTAATAAACAATGAAACAAAACCAAACTAACAATACCATATACATTAATCATTATACATTTATTAAAATCATAAATAGAAAAAAAAATATTCTAACGAAAATTTTATCATAAAGAACAAAAACTTAACGGTTCAAATTTACTAATAAACAAAACAACACGCCCGCCAAAAGAAATGACCTGCGTATAAAACGAATTAGTTCACAAAAAATATTGTAATGAAAAATTTATCATAAAGAACAAAAACTGAACTCGTTCAGCTCGTTCACCTCGTTCAGCTCGTACAACAAATAAGCAAAACACAAAATGATAAAAATAAACAAAATTAAATATAAGTTCGTTCGAAAAAGAAAGAATGATTATAAAGAATGAAAAAATGCCATTTTTGAAGAAAATATAAATGCTATTGAAAAAAAAAGAAATGGATTTCATTCAACTTTTACAAATTGTGAAATGAAACTGGAAAAAAATTGATTTTGAAGATGATTGTTTGTATATATTAATTATTAATGAATGATTATGAAAAAAACATTTGTTTGTACATATACATATTTATATGTACAGTGGAATTCACTTAACACGAAAACGGATAATACGAAATATCGGATAACAAGAACTTTTTTTTAGTCCCCAGTTTTTTCATATTATTTTAGTATGAAACTGTTCGCTTAAGACGAAGCCATTAACACGAATTTTCTTTTAACGCGAATAAATTTTTTAGACCCTTTATATAAACTTCGAATAGAAATATTCGCTTAACACGAAATTTATTATTGAACACCTGTGTTTTCGTAACACATACTTATGTGATATGTATATACATATAATGTACATGTAAATCTACATATATTTTTTGGGATTAGTCAAAATCAACAAAAATATAATGTATAGACTATGTATAGACATTTGTTTTCGTTTTGGATTAGTTTTTTGTATCCTTATGCGTATAATTCTCGTGCAGTTGTTGTTTTTGTAAAACACGATTTTAAAAACCTAAACTGAATCTTTTTTCTATGTTTACTACTGTATGTAGACATATCGTTCAGTTTTAAGGAATTCCCCGAAATTAAATTCATTCAAATTAAATTTTGTTTTGTTAGAGAGAAAGTGTTTTAGTTTGTATTGTTTTCTAGTAATGAGTAATAGTTGTCGTTAATCGTAAAATTTTTTCCGTTTGAAATCTTAAAATAGAATTTATTGGAGTCATTTGAGGTGTGTTATTTTAGTTTTGGTGAGTGAGATATAAAATTCTTTTTATTGTAGTTATTGTTGTTAATATTTTCGCTTCTTCAGTTATTGATAAACATTAGCATGGCTAGTGGAAGTAAAAAACAAAACGCTTTAACGGTTAAAAAAAAATTGAAATTCTGGAAAATGTCGAGCGGTCGATCAAAAACAGAAATTTGTAAAGAATTTGGGATTCCAAATTCTACTTTATCAACCATTATAAAAAATCGATTAAAAATTCAATCTACGTATGAAACGGGTGATTTCGAAGGAAGTCGGAAACGTTTGCGCTTACCAAAACATGAAGATTTAGATTCTGGATTGCTACTTTGGTTTAAGCAAGCCCGATTTCAAAATGCTCCTATTTCTGGACCTCTATTAATGGAAAAGGCTGATAAAATAGCCATAGAAATGGGAATTGCCTTTAAATCTAATCCTGGATGGCTAGAGCGTTTCAAAACGAGACACGGAATTGTGTTTAAATGTTTTAGTGGAGAGGCGACACAAGTATCAGCGGATATGACATCCGATTGGATATCTTCAACTTTACCTAAAATTCTGAAGGATTACGACAAAAAAAATATGTTTAATGCGGATGAATTCGGTTTATTTTTTCGGTGTATGCCGGACAAAACTTTAACATTTAAGGGAGAAACTTGTTCTGGTGGTAAAAAATCAAAGGAACGTCTGACAGTGCTTGTTGGTTGTAATTCCGACGGAACGGAAAAACTTCCACTTTTTGTTATCGGAAAGTCTAAAAATCCTAGATGTTTTAAAAACGTCAAAAATCTACCACTTCAATACACGGCAAATAAAAAAGCCTGGATGACAACTGACTTATTTTCAGGTTGGTTGAAATCTTTAGATAAAACATTTTTGAAGGAAAAGAGAAAGGTAGTTTTAATTGTAGACAATTGTCCAGCACATCCAAACATCCAGCAAGAAAGCATCAAATTAATTTTTCTGCCTCCAAATACTACCAGTGTATTACAGCCTTGTGATCAAGGAATCATTAAGAATTTAAAAGTGTTTTACAAAAAAAAACTTCTCCAAAAATATCTAGCAAGTATTGAGCTTAAGGAAGATATGAAACAGGTAACAGTTTTAGATGCTTTGTACATGTTACGTCTTGCCTGGAAACTTGTTACACCTGTAACTATAGAAAATTGCTTTCGCCATTCTGGGTTTACAATAAAAACACCTTCCGACGACGATCAGCCGCAGATAATTTGTGACACTAATGTAAACGATGACGTGCATAATATTTTTGATCGTATTTCTGTGCTTACAAATTTACCTCAAAATATCATGGTCGAAGATTACCTGAGTGTGGATTATAATATTGATACCACGCCGCTTCTAAGTGATCGCGAAATTTGTGACTTGGTAAAATCTACAACTGTAGAAAAAAATGAAGATAGTGATCAAGAGGATGAAGATGATGCCCCAGTCCAGGTACCTTCAGTTGAAACCGTTCGTAAGTGCATAGTGGATTTTCGTCGATTTGCCGAAGCCCAACCAAATGGAGAAAAAGTGTACAACATTTTTGGTGATTTAGAAAACTTTTTGGAGGAAAACATTATTAATAAAACGGTACAAACGAAAATTACCGATTTTTTTGAAACAGCACCGAGTTGATTTAAACCATCAGTAGATTTTTTTGATAATTTATTTTCAAAAGTGGGTACCTATGTGCAATTTTTAACATTACCTCTATGAATTTTATTTTTCTTTACATAAAATGAATTAATGATTTTATTTAATTGAAATACACAATGTGATTTTTGAATATGTTTGTAGTAACGTGAATTTACAAGTATGAAAATAAATATGCACTATAAATTTGTTCATAATTACTTCTTTTTATTAACTTAATGAATGTATGTAAGCTGAACTTATCGCTTAAGACGAAATTCTGATAACACGAAATAATTTGTTGTTCCCTTCGATTTCGTGTTATCCGATTTCCACTGTATTTAAATTGTTTTTATTATTATTTTTAATTTTTGTTAGTGGATAATTACTAATAATAGAATTAATTTCATTTAAGTTTTTCAGATTTAATTTAATTTTGTATGCAATATTCGCTGTAAAAAAAAATTGTTTGTTGTACCTTAGCTAAAGCTTTAGTTAAAAATTAACAATTTACTGCATGTCAGGACTTAAATTTTATATTCTTTATTCTATAGTCAATAGTCCAATTTTGTTTTTAATAATGTTTTTTCCTTAAATCGATATATAGAATAGATGAGGATTTTTTTATTGAATTTTAATTAGAGGATGAGATGTTAGACTGTATGGCTCATTAAAATGAGATTGCAATATGTTATAAAGGAGAATCCTTTAAGACAAACGGTAAGAAACAAACAAATACAGGGTGGCTTAAAATAGTAGATGTACTATAGTATAAACCCTGTATAGATTTTTAAGCAATGATTTATTAATCTTTTTAAATAAATTACATTAGTATATGAGCAATATTTTTTTAAACGAAAGAGGCTTTCTTCTTTATTTCGCTACTCATCCTCTTTGCAAAAAGTTTTGAATACCCTTCGCGACTTTTTAGATGAATTGGTCTTAGATTTTTGGGGATTGTTGCTTGTTAATTAGGATGTGGTTCTTGACCTATTAACGAGGCATTTTTATTATTATTTTTAACTGAAATATTTAATAGTTTTTATTTATTTTGATCGATGTTTTTAAATCAATCAGTGCAAATAAACGATCCGGTCTGAACGGATCGCTAATTTAGCTAAGGTTACCCATCACTAATATGAATCATATCGTGATTCAAACAAGCAATATGTTTCAGTTCAAATAAAACAATTATAATTTTTTTATTTTTAACATACAAAGTTCTTAAAGAAAACTTGTTTCGTGTGTAAACTCTATGTATATATGAGAAATCTTAATAATAAAAAAACAAAATTTTTATTATTTAAATTTTGAAAAGAAAACTAGATGCCAAAATATTTTATTTAAAACTAGATTCAAAATTTGTACCTAAAATTTCATTAATCTATTGCTAAAAGTTTAAAACGAATTTAACGAATATTTTCAAATAAAGCAAACAGTAAAAATATGGAGGGGCTGAAATCTCACAGCTCTGAGATATCAAGACTTCGGTCTGGGTTAAGGATTTTGATATAGTTTTCGGCAAAAAACTTTTATGAGGACATGGTTTTTAGTTTTGGGCAGCGATGTATATCAAACAAAACTCTTTGTTAAAGTACTAGTATTTTTTATCTCTGTTTAAAAATTTATTACAAAACTAACACGAAACATCAATACGTTGCCGGAAAATTATAATCAAAATTCCAAAAATATTGTTAAATGCAATAAAACCAAACTTTTTCAAAATTCCAAAAATATTCCAAAAATTAGAATAAAATCAAATATTTAAATTTTTTCTAAATTCCAATAATATTTCAAAATTCTTAAAAATTCAAACTTTTCCAACATTCTAAATATATTGCAAAAATTATTACAAAATCAAAAATTGAAAATTTTTTCAAAATTCCAAAAATTATCATAATATCAAAAATTAAAAATTTTCCAAAATTCTAAAAATATTCCAAAAATTCTTACAAAATCAAAAATTAAAACTTTTGCCGAAATTCTAAAAATATTGTAAAAATTATTACAAAATCAAAAATACAAACTTTTCAAAATTCCAAAAATATTTCCAAAACTATAACAAATTCAAAAATTTCCATGTCCAATTTCATTTTAAATTACATTTACGTCATAAAAACAGCTACATTTTCTTCCAAAAAATTGGCTAAAAAAATAATGAAATCATTTTTTGACACACTTGACATTATTTTTTGACAAACTTATAATGCCATAATTCTCTATAATAATAATAAAATATCATGTCACAAATCATTAATTTTATTTTTTTGTAAAAAATTGGGTAAAAACTAAATAAAAACCGTTCTTTTGACACACTTGACAACATGTTTTGACAAACTTATAATGCCATAATTCTCAATAATAATAATAAAATTTCATTTCAAAGAAACAATTTTAATTTTTTCCAAAAAATTGGGTAAAAAACTAATTAAAAATCTTTTGACACACTTGACAACATTTTTCTGATAAACTTATGATGCCATAATTCTCAATAATAATAATAAAATTTCATTTCAAACCAACAATTTTCTTGTTTTCCAAAAAATTGGGTAAAAAAAATAAATAAAAATCTTTCTTTTGACACACTTGACAACATTTTTTTGACAAACTCATAATGCCATAATTCTCAATAATAATAATAAAACTTCATTTCAAACAAACAATTAATTTTATTTTTTTTCCAAAAAAATTAGGTAAAAAAATAAATAAAAATCTTTCTTTTGACACCACTTGACAACATTTTTTTGACAAACTTATAATGCAATAATCTAGATTTTGGTCTCACATACCAATCCCGACCATCAAGATTTCTCCAAATTAATGTTCCTACTCGTAATCACTTAAAATGAACGTTTTTTAAGCAAAAAATATGCAAATTTCCTTGTTTTGACACCTTTTCGATTTTTTTGACACACTTCCGGTACAGTTATCGAACACATCGTCCTTTCGGCTCTTCCTATTAAGTAAACCTATTTTAGAAAAAAAAATTTTTCAAATCCGTCCAGCGGTTTTCTAGATTTCGTCGGTTGTGACGGCCGACAGACAGACATACATTTTTTTTTTTTTGCTTTTTAGAATCAGGAGGTCCTAAAACGTCGAGAAATGTCAAAAAAAGTGGGGGTAAGAATTTCACTTTGAGCTCATGAATGTAATACTTAGGTCTTTCAGACCGAAGTAATTAATTAGTCACCACAAGATAGTGGCAAATTTAATGCAAAAATAAGTCTTGTAAAAGTTTACGTTTACGTACAATATAAATTTATATAAATTTTAATAAACAAAATCTAAGCTTGTCTCCCACAAACAATAATTTAATGGTGAGTAATAAAATAACTCACTATCTAAATATGTATAATATCAAATAGGGATGGTTTATGGTACATATTTGAATTTCGGGCAAAAATGTACTTTATACTACTTTATTTACATATACATATACTACATAATATACATGAATAACAGATGCCAGAAATGTGTTTTGAGATCAAATCTAAATCTCAACATAATGGAATCACTAAACTCTATAATTGTTTTATATTTGGTTTACATATGAAACAGATTTTTGATATGATTCATGCTGATATAATAATTAGTATTGGTTGCACAGCGGCATTTAAATTATGAAAAACATTTTTAACGACCGCTGCAGGGAAAACGGCTGGAGAAATTTCAAAAAAAATTTTTTTTCTAAAAATAGGTATACTCAAGGGACAGGTCCGAAAGAAAGGACGCTGTGTTCGATAACTGTACCGGAAGTGTGTCGAAAAAATCATTATGTGTGTCAAAAATACCAAATATTCATATTTTTGGCTTAAAAAACGTTCATTTTAAGTGATTACGAGTAGGAAAATTAAATTTGGAGAAATCTTGATGGTACGGATTGGTATGTGAGATCAAAAACTAGATTATTGCATTATAAGTTTGTCAAAAAATGTTGTCAAGTGTGTCAAAAGAAAGATTTTTATTTATTTTTTTACTCAATTTTTTGGAAAAAAAAATAAAATTAATTGTTTGTTTGAAATGAAATTTTATTATTATTATTGAGAATTATGGCATTATAAGTTTGTCAAAAAAATAATGTCAATCGTGTCAAAAAATGATTTCATTGATTTTTTTAGCCAATTTTTTGGGAAAAAAAATGTAGCTGTTTTTATGACGTAAATGTAATTGAAAATTAAATTGGACATGGAAATTTTTTAATTTGTTATAGTTTTTGAAATATTTTTGGAATTTTGAAAAAAATTTGTATTTTTGGTTTTGTAATAATTTTTGCAATATTTTTAGAATTCTGGAAAAAGTTTTAATTTTTGATTTTGTAAGAATTTTTGGAATATTTTTGGAATTTTGCAAAATTTTAAATTTTTGATTTTATTATAATTTTGAAAAAAGTTTCAATTTTTGATTTTGTAATAATTTTTGGAATATTTTTAGAATTTTGAAAAAAATTTGATTTTATTATAATTTTTACAATATTTTTGAAATTTTGAAAGAAATATGAATTTGTGATTTTGTAATATTTTCTCGAATCGCTAAATTGAAGGTTTTTGAATAGTTTGCTGAAAATGTAAATGAAAATGAAATTGGACATGGACATTTTTGAATTTTTGATTGTTTTTGAATACTTTTGGAATTTTGAAAAAGTTTCAATTTTTTAATTTGGAAGAATTTTTGGAATATCTTTAGAATTTTGAAAAATTTTAAATTTTTGATTTTATTATAATTTTTATAAGTCTTAAAAAAGTTTCAATTTTTGATATTGTTATAATTTTTGCAATATTTTTAAAGTTTTGGAAAAAGCTTGAATTTTTAAGAATTTTTGGAATATTATTAGAATTTAGAAAAAGTTTAAATATTTGATTTTATTCTGATTTTTGGAATATTTTTGGAATTTTGAAAAAGTTTCAATTTTTGATTTTGTATAATTCTTCAACATTTTCAGAATTTTTGAAAAAGTTTAATCTTTGATTTTATTATAATTTTTGGAATATTTTTGGAATTTTAAAAAAGTTTCAATTTTTGATTTTATTTAATTTTTACAATATTTTTGGAATTTTGAAAGAAATATGAATTTGTGATTTTGTAATATTTTCTCGCAACGCTAAATAGAGAGCATTTTGAGTAGTTTGCTGAGTGTATCATCTTTTCACTAAATTATGTTAATTATGTGATCTGTTATAATTTTCCGGCAACGTATTGATGTTTTGTGTTAGTTTTGTAATAAATTTTTAAACAGAGATAAAAAATACTTGTACTTTAACAAAGAGTTATGTTTGATATACATCGCTGCCCAGAACTAAAAACCATGTCCTCATAAAAGTTGTTGCCGAAAACTGTATCAGAATCCTTAACCCAGACCGAAGTCTTGGTGTCTCAGAGCTGTGAGATTTCAGCTCCTTCATATTTTTCGAATTCATATCACATCAAAAAGAAAAAACTATAAATAAACAACCTAGTAAAAGTTTTAGTATGGTAAATAGGACACTAGGTTTGATTATAGTGTATACTAGCATAAATCCAGCAAACTTTGGTTTTTATGCATACCAAACATAGCAAACACATAAAAATAAAACAATTCGATGTTTTTTTTTAGCAAGCTAGTAAGGTAAAGTTTCGAATACTTTTTATGCATTCGAAAACTAGTAAACAGTTAAAAAGCCTAGTTACTAGGTTTTATACATATGGCCCAATAAAACGGGTTTGTCAAATAGGACAATAAAACTGTATAAAATGCTTTACTTGTTGATAGCTCAAAATTTAATTTCACTGTACCCCTACAGCATATTATAAATTAAAATTAAAGTTTTATACATAAAAAGTGCCACAAATAATTCAAGCTAAACAATTCTAGAAACATCATGTCAAAAACTAAAATTCTAATTCAAATTTTATAATGACATAAAATAATCATAAATTAATTTCAGAAAAATATGGAGGGGCTGAAATCTCACAGCTCTGAGATATCAAGACTTCGGTCTGGGTTAAGGATTTTGATATAGTTTTCGGCAAAAAACTTTTATGAGGACATGGTTTTTAGTTTTGGGCAGCGATGTATATCAAACAAAACTCTTTGTTAAAGTACTAGTATTTTTTATCTCTGTTTAAAAATTTATTACAAAACTAACACGAAACATCAATACGTTGCCGGAAAATTATAATCAAAATTCCAAAAATATTGTTAAATGCAATAAAACCAAACTTTTTCAAAATTCCAAAAATATTCCAAAAATTAGAATAAAATCAAATATTTAAATTTTTTCTAAATTCCAATAATATTTCAAAAATTCTTAAAAATTCAAACTTTTTCCAACATTCTAAATATATTGCAAAAATTATTACAAAATCAAAAATTGAAAATTTTTTCAAAATTCCAAAAATTATCATAATATCAAAAATTAAAAATTTTCAAAAATTCCAAAAATATTCCAAAAATTCTTACAAAATCAAAAATTAAAACTTTTGCCGAAATTCTAAAAATATTGTAAAAATTATTACAAAATCAAAAATACAAACTTTTTCAAAATTCCAAAAATATTTCCAAAACTATAACAAATTCAAAAATTTCCATGTCCAATTTCATTTTAAATTACATTTACGTCATAAAAACAGCTACATTTTCTTCCAAAAAATTGGCTAAAAAAATAAATGAAATCATTTTTTGACACACTTGACATTATTTTTTGACAAACTTATAATGCCATAATTCTCTATAATAATAATAAAATATCATGTCACAAATCATTAATTTTATTTTTTTGTAAAAAATTGGGTAAAAAATAAATAAAAACCGTTCTTTTGACACACTTGACAACATGTTTTGACAAACTTATAATGCCATAATTCTCAATAATAATAATAAAATTTCATTTCAAAGAAACAATTTTAATTTTTTCAAAAAAATTGGGTAAAAAACTAATTAAAAATCTTTTGACACACTTGACAACATTTTTCTGATAAACTTATGATGCCATAATTCTCAATAATAATAATAAAATTTCATTTCAAACCAACAATTTTCTTGTTTTCCAAAAAATTGGGTAAAAAAATAAATAAAAATCTTTCTTTTGACACACTTGACAACATTTTTTTGACAAACTTATAATGCCATAATTCTCAATAATAATAATAAAACTTCATTTCAAACAAACAATTAATTTTATTTTTTTTCCAAAAAATTAGGTAAAAAAATAAATAAAAATCTTTCTTTTGACACACTTGACAACATTTTTTTGACAAACTTATAATGCAATAATCTAGATTTTGGTCTCACATACCAATCCCGACCATCAAGATTTCTCCAAATTTAATGTTCCTACTCGTAATCACTTAAAATGAACGTTTTTTAAGCAAAAAATATGCAAATTTCCTTGTTTTGACACCTTTTCGATTTTTTTGACACACTTCCGGTACAGTTATCGAACACATCGTCCTTTCGGCTCTTCCTATTAAGTAAACCTATTTTTAGAAAAAAAAATTTTTCAAATCCGTCCAGCGGTTTTCTAGATTTCGTCGGTTGTGACGGCCGGCCGGCCGGCCGACAGACAGACATACATTTTTTTTTTTTTTGCTTTTTTAGAATCAGGAGGTCCTAAAACGTCGAGAAATGTCAAAAAAAGTGGGGGTAAGAATTTCACTTTGAGCTCATGAATGTAATACTTAGGTCTTTCAGACCGAAGTAATATATTTTGGAGTAAATTCCAAATGCTCAGCTTTTTAAAGCTTTTGTTATTTAAACATAATTAAATGGCAGTTTAATGAAATTTACGGGTGGTAGCTGAAAAATATTGCGTGAAATGTTATTGGATTAAATAAATTTGATTATTAATTATTTTGAAATTATGTCGTGGTTAGAAGTGGTTGCAATTTTTATCAAAAATTTAAATGAAATGTGATAGTTTTAAAATATGGAAAATTTTGAACTCTCTGTAAAAAAAACTCTCTCTTACATATGTAAACATTGATTTCATTTCCCGACTGGAAATTAGTTCAGGGAACCCGGATTATGATCAGATCCGGATCAGATTTTCCGTAATACGGCCATCTGATCAGTTCCTGATCAGCGTACAGTACCGTTTCCCTTGATCCGGTTATCTGATCAGTTCCTGATCAGCGTACAGTACCGTTTCCCTTGATCCGGCTATCTGATCAGTTACTGATCAGCGTGCAGTACTTTATCCATTGTTTCGGCTATCTGATCAGTTACTGATCAGCGTGCAGTACTTTATCCGTTAATCCAGTCATACGATCAGTTTCTGATCGAAAAAACTCATCTTATCCGTTGTCCTGAACTGGATAATAATACAAAATTTAGTTTTTTACCTGATCCATTCTGTATATAATATATTGCTCATTAAACAATAAATTCGTTATTAATGGTATAACTGAATTATTATTTTGATTATATTATCGACATCATAATAGTAAATTTACCCGAGCAGAAATTAGTTAGGGAAAACCTGAATACAGTCAGGTCGTGATCAGAGCCTGGTCAGTCCTACAAGGGCAATCTCTATTAGAGCAAGCTGATGTGGGCCTGTTTAGGGCCTGATTTAGAATACCCTTTTAGGGTTAACCTGATTTGAATACATCCGGCCCGGATCAGGTTTCTCGTATTTGACCCCTAGCTGAAATTTCAATTGGTTAAAATTCACTAGAGTATTATCCATTTTAGAAATATGTAGTTAAAATCGTTTCATGTATATTTTAGTTGTAGCTTCTCGGCTGAAAGACTATAATAATAGTCATTTTTTTTTTTTTTTTTTTTTTTAATCATTTATTCTCATCCAATGTATATATTCACTACTAATTATCCAGTGGTTTATTAATTACCTTTAAAGGTAATTAGTAGTGAAATAAAAGTTAATTTAATTACAAATATGTATGTCTAAAATTAATATGTACATATATACAAAAATTAAGTACACTTATAACTAATATTTTATTAAATATTTATTTATTTTTTTTATTTTTTTTTTTATACCTTATTTTTTCTCTTGATTATATATTGATTTTTTTATATTAGCTAAATTTTACTTTATTCTTTACAAAGAAAACAACTCCATTGATGATTTGTAAAACATTTTTAGGTTATTTTTGAATTTAATAAATGATTCAGATCTTTTGATTGCATCTGGTACTTTATTAAAAATTAATGGCCCAGAGAATGTTATTGATTTTCTGCCAAATTCCGTTTTGATATTGTGAATACTTAGTTTATTCGAATTTCGTGTTGCATAATCATGATCTATATAGTTAAATATCAAATTGGACGAAGATAATCCATTTAAGGTTTTGTACATATATATAGCAATCTGTAGTTCATGTAAAACATGTATGGGAAAAACTAAGTGTTCATCTCTAGCATATAGTTCGGAGGTGGAAAATAAAGCAGGTAATTTGAACACCGCTTTCATACTTTTATTTTGCATGACCTGTAACTGCTTGATCCTCGTTTCCGAAGCTGTACCATAAACTAGGATTCCATAATTTATCCGCGAGTGAATAAATGAGAAATAGATCATTAACAAGACATTTGTAGGAACATACCAAGATAATTTTCTTAGTAGACCAACAATTGGAGCAATTTTATTGCAGGTGTTATTGATTTGATCTTGCCATGTCATGTGTTCATCAAGTATTACTCCTAAATATTTGACAGAGTTAACTCTTTCAATAGTGAGACCACAAACTTGAAGTAGAGGTAAGCAATTTATTGATTTATATGGCGAGTGAAACACAAGAAATTTGGTTTTTAATATATTTAGTGAAATCATATTAGATTTAAAGTATTCCGTTAATACAGTAAAATCATATTTAATACTATCGAATATGCTCTTCGGATCTTCAGTTTGATAAAATAAAGCAGTGTCATCTGCAAATATTCTAACTTGACCAATCAGCTGTAAGCTTGAAATGTCATTAATAAATATAAGAAAAAGGAGTGGCCCCAAAACACTTCCTTGAGGAACACCACATTGAATATCAAGCATTTCACTACATACTCCATTGAACGTAACATATTGTTTTCTGTTAGATAAATAACTCTTCAGTAACATTAGGATCTCACCTCGAATGCCATAACTGTATAACTTAGCTAGTAGCAGATCATGGTCAATGCAGTCAAACGCTTTTTGCAGATCCAAAAACAAAGCTCCAACAATTTTTTGTCTATCTAGAGCAGTATAAATCATACTACAAATTTCAACTAATGCTAGTTCAGGACTAAGCCCCTTTCTGAACCCATATTGGAACCTGTAAAAAAACTTATTTTTGTTTAAATATTCAATCAAACGAGTAGCAATAATCTTTTCCAGTATTTTATCAAACACAGACAATGTAGATATCGGTCTATAGTTATTAATATTATCATGATCACCACTTTTAAAGACAGGGATAACTTTCGCAATCTTTAGACAGCTTGGATAGACTCCAGTTCTTAATATCTCATTAAAAATATCCGACAATACACTAGAAAAAAAGAAAGCTCTACATTTTATTACACTACTACCTACATTGTCCGGACCACCGCCCTTACTGTTTTTTAATGAGCAGATTATGTTAAATACTTCTATTTGTGTTATTGAAGAAAAGTACATGGAGTTAGAACTATTAGGAATCGTATTGAATTTGTATATATCTCTGTCTGAATTGATAGAGTTTCCAATTGAACTACCAATTTTAACAAAATGATTATTAAATAAGTTGGCAATATCAGCAGAGGTACGAAAAACGCGACCATCACAGCTAATAGAGTCACAATCAACAGATTTGCTCGAATGGTTTTTATTTAAAAATAAATTAACATTCTTCCACAATTCAGTTTGGCTTGAGTCAACAAACATTTTATTGAAATATTGTTTTTTTGCAATATATTTTTTCGACTTTAATTGTTTACTGAGGCTGTCTAGTTCAGATTTTACAGTGACATCATTTCTATTTAATTTATGTTTCTTCAGAAGCTTATTTTTCCTACGAATCAAATGCCAGATATCATACGTAATCCATGGACACAATGTATTTTTAAGTTTAGCTTCAACACTTTTAGTTTTAGTAAATTTGTCAATTAACTCATTATATTTTTCACTAAGCATTATAAAAATACTATTTGGCTCCATACTATCAAATGGTACTGAATACAAAAAATTATCAAAACTTTCATTTACTTTTTCAAAGTCTGTTATGCGCTTTTCAATCCTTTTTCTTTTGTATTTTAATGCAAAGCGAAAGTTGGAGAAAAGAAAATTATGATCACTTAAATTGGAATATATAGTTGATGTAGAAACATTATCAACGTTAAAAAAGCTGGAGACAACATGGTCTAGAATATTACCACTAGCAGTACGTGTAACATTGGTATTAGTGACAATTAAACCAAAGCTAAGTAATAAATTCTTATAGTTTGTCACAAAATCTAATTTTTTATTTGATGGAATGTTTATATCGCCAAGTAAGATGTTATCATATTTCCTATCCTTTGAAAGCTGAATTTCTAAAAAATCCATAAAGGAAACAAGGTTAGAATCTGGTGGACGATAAATTGCCCAGAGCTTGGTACCCACAAATTTGGAGAGCTCAATTTCAATAAATTGAAATGGGTACTGGCCATAATCAGCATTCAAGAGTCGAAATTCAATATCCTTCCTAATAAATAGTGCCAGACCACCACCAACTCTATCATCTCTGCAAGAAAATATACTGTTATAATTGTTTATATTATAGGCCATTACATTCTTACTCTGCACCCAGGTTTCTGAAATTACTATAATATGAACATCAGATTTCAAAGAATCAATAAATTCCAAAATGCCATCAAATTTATCTAAATTATTCATACTACAAATATTAATTTGTAAGACATTCAATTGTTTTACATTGGAAGCCACAGAACAGATATTTTGTTTTACTATGAAATCATCAACATTTAAAAAATACTCATTATAACAGTTTTTCTTTAACATATTATTGAGTTTATTAGCCATCAATGGAAAAAGGCAAAAAATAATAACAAAACTCCATGTTTAGTTCCATCAAAATAATGATAACAATTTGATAAAAATGAAAAACAAATTGAACTATCCAATTCCAGAAGGCACAATTAACAAAAACCCAAAAAATCAAAATCAAAAAACCTGAATCACCCGTCAAGAGAATTGTATATAATAACCATAAGATTAAATAAAAATTCTGTAATAAACTATAAAGGTGAGATGTATACAAATAATTATAGAAACAAAATCTCAATTTAAATAACTTTAAATAAAAATATACTAATATAATATATAAATAAAGTGCAAGAAATGGCTGTAAAACTAATTTGATTAACAATATAGTAAAGTAAAAATTCAAAATAATTACATATAAACTGATAACAGATGATGATAGCTTAACCAGTTTCACCTTCAACAATATCCAGATCACCAGCAATGCCTTGAAACGTCTTTTCAATATAGTTGATGTCATTGAATGACTCAATCCGAAAGATATTTGAGCTACTGTCTTTTCTAAGTAAGATTTTTCCTTGCTTGCACCAAAGAAATTTAAAATTATGGTTCTCCTTAATTACTTTAGCAGCTCCATACAATTTGGTTTGCAGGGGTGATAAATGGCTTCCGGTTTTTCACTTGGTAGTGAAAAAGTGATAAATGGCTTCCGGTTTTTCACTTTTCATACGTTTTTCACTTCCGGTAAAAAAATTTTTTTGTACTTTTTTGAAGTTTTTTCAGTGTCTTTATGCACACTACAGCCTACAATAATGAAGTGATTATGATGAAACTTATGGAATAGGGTTCCAATCAGTGTGAAAAGATAATTATCATGTTTTGGGACACATTGATCAAAGTGGTGGGGGGTCTACCATACAAATGCTGACTTTTCACACTTTGTTTTTTAAGTTTGTTGGGAGCATACAGACTTCATTCATTAATTTATTTTAATGAAACTTTAGAAAAAGATGGAGACCTAAATAACAAAGAACTGATTAGTTTTTGGATAGTATTGGAATAAGTGGTGGGGGTCCTCCCAAACACCTGTTTAATGTGTCACACTTTTTTCAATGTTTGTTGGGAGCACACAGCATTCGTTCGTGAACGAATTTTGATGACACTTTGGAAAAAAATGCAAACATGTATGGCAAAGAACTGATTAGTTTTTGAGCGATAGTGATCAAAGTGGTGGGGGGTCCCTGGAGCACCTGTTTTTTTTAAAGCTCTATAACTTCTGTACCAGATAAGGGAATTGGATGAAACTTGGTACATGAGTATATAGTACGGTTTACAATAGTTCTGCATCCCAACTTCCGGTTTTTCACTTCCGGTAAAAAATTTTTTTTTGTACTATTTTGAAGTTTTGCCATTGTCTTTATGCACACTACAGCCTACAATAATGAAGTGATTATGATCAAACTTATGGAATAGGGCTCCAATCAGTGTGAAAAGATAATTATCATGTTTTGGGACACATTGATCAAAGTGGTGGGGGGTCTACCATACAAATGCTGACTTTTCACACTTTGTTTTTTAAGTTTGTTGGGAGCATACAGACTTCATTCATTAATTTATTTTAATGAAACTTTAGAAAAAGATGGAGACCTAAGTAACAAAGAACTGATTAGTTTTTGGATAGTATTGGAATAAGTGGTGGGGGTCCTCCCGAACACCTGTTTAATGTTTCACACTTTTTTCAATGTTTGTTGGGAGCACACAGCATTCGTTCGTGAACGAATTTTGATGACACTTTGGAAAAAGATGCAAACATGTATGGCAAAGAACTGATTAGTTTTTGAGCGATAGTGAACAAAGTGGTGGGGGGGGGCCTGGAGCACCTGTTTTTTTGAAAGCTCTATAACTTCTGTACCTGATAAGCGAATTGGATGAAACTTGGTACATGAGTATGTAGTACGGTTTACAATAGTTCTGCATCCCAACTTCCGGTTTTTCTCTTCCGGTAAAAAAAAATTTTTTTGTTCTTTTTTTAAGTTTTTTCAGTGTCTTTATGCACACTACAGCCTACAATAATGAAGTGATTATGATGAAACTTATGGAATAGGGTTCCAATTAGTCTAAGAAGATAATTAACATCTTTTGGGACACATTGATCAAAGTGGCGGGGGGGTCTACCATACAACTGCTGACTTTTCACACTTTGTTTTTAAAGTTTGTTGGGAGCATACAGACTTCAGTCATTAATCATTTCTAATGACACTTTGGAAAAAGATGGAAACTTAAATGACAAGGAACTGATCAGTTTTTGGACAATATTGGGATAAGTGGTACGGGGTCTCCCGAACACCTGTTTACTGTGTCATCATTTTTTCAATGTTTGTTGGGAGCACACAGCATTCGTTCGTGAACCAATTTTGATAACACTTTGGAAAAAAATGCAAACATGTATGGCAAAGAACTGATTAGTTTTTGAGCGATAGTGAACAAAGTGTAGGGGCGTGTCCCATACACCTGTTTTTTTTTAAGCTCAATAACATCTGTACCTGATAATCGAATTGGATGAAACTTTGTACATAAGCATTTAGTATGATTTACAAAAATTCTGCATCCCAGCTTCCGATTTTTTACTTCCGGTAAAAAAATATTTTTTTTAATTGTTTTTTTCAGTATCTTTATGCACACTACAGCCTACAATAATGAAGTGATTATGATAAAACTTATGGAAAGGTTTCAATTAGTGTAAGAAGATAATTATCATCTTTTGGGAAACATTGATCAAAGTGGCGGGGTATCTACCATACAACTGCTGACTTTTCACACTTGGTTTTAAAAGTTTGTTGGGAGCATTCAGATTTCATTCATTAATCAATTTTAATGGCACTTTGAAAAAAGATAAAGACTTTATTGACAAAGAATTGACTAGTTTTTGGACAATATTGGGATAAGTGGTGGAACACCTGTTTATTGTTTATCTCTCGAACACCTGTTTATTGTTTCAATGTTTGTTGGAAGCATACAACATTCGTTCGTTAAGTAATTTTGATTACAGTTTGCAAAAATATGCAAATATGTATGGCAAGGAACTGATTAGTTTTTTTAGCGATAGTGAACAAAGTGGTAGGGGGTCCTCCAAGCACCTGTTATTTTGGAAGCTCAATAGCTTCTGTACCTGATAATCGAGTTGGATGAAAATTGGTACATACACATTTAGTACGGTTTACATCAGCTCTGCATCCTAACTTCCGCTTTGTCACTTCCGATAAAATTTTTGTTTACTTTTTCTCGTACAACAGAATTGCTTTAATATTTTTATTATTAGAACTACGAAGTCCATAATATTGGTTAGCTTTTAATTAAAGTATTTTATGGATATTAGCTCATTATATATCCAGAACACTATGTTTCCAGAGCTGTGGTGAAGTCAGCCTATGCATCAGCGTCGCAATATTTTTTATTGTATTTTATGTTTTGCTCTATAGCTAAAAATCTAGATTCAAAAAAATCTTTTTAGGGTGAAAACTCACTTTTTTCGACCAAATAAAACACGTAATGTCAAATAATAAATTGATCTGAGAGCAAAAAATGTCAGAACAATGTTTTGGCAAAAAGAATTTGACATATATATATAATTGTTATTTCTGTGTTACCTTAGTTACATTATTATTATTGTCGGAATAAATTTGAAATGTTTAGGTCTATATAATTTTAAAATAACTACAGTATCGATAAATTGAAATGCTGTGAAATTGAATATTAATGAATAAAAAGGAATCATTTTTATGTTATTTTAAAAAAATAATAAAAATAAATAGTGGTCAGTCTGTGAATCGAACCCTCGAACGTCCTAAACTTAAGCATCAACATAATATTCATAAATAAATTGATGTAAATAATTATTTAGATAGACGAATGGTTAATGCTGCTGCCTTGTACACAGAGGTCTGGGGATCGAATCCGGGCTAAGTCCAAAATAAATATTAATAATAAATAGCATTTTATCTTTACAGGGCCCTTCTTAACCGCTGTTAATCATTGCCGTGTATAAAATTCTCTCACCCTGAATTGATAAAAAAACGATTAATAATTGCAAAAAAACTAAATTGTTTTCATTTTTTCGGTGAGACAAGATGGTAGCATAATAGTAGCATAACAGCGCAAAATGTTTTACATGCTTTTAAGTAGATTTTACTTAGTCAATTTTGTTTAGTTTACTTATGCCTCCGCTGGCTCAATTCGTACGTCATTTTCAGTTAAATTTACATATACTTTACGTTAAATAAGCTATCTTTTTTTTCTGAGTGTTTAAATTTATAAGCATTTGAAGTGTACTTGAAATTATGAACAAAATTAAGGAAAAATGGTAATATTTTTTTCATTTATTTAATGTCAAATTAATATTTAAGAACAAAATTAATTCTAAACCTTTGAACGGATCTGGTATGGATCTCTTGATCAGACCGGACATGAAACTGTTGAATGGATCCGGCATGGATCTTTAAGATAGATCCGGAATAGATCTTTGAAATGGATCCGGAATGGATCTTTGAAATGGATCCGGAATGGATCTTTGAAATGTATCCAGCATGGATCATTTAAACGGATCTTGTACGGATCATATATGGCGTGACGATTTTTCATCATGTCCGGATCAGGAGGCCTGATTCATCCCTGATCAGTTTTCAGGCAATCCTGATCCGGATCGGACCCTATACTGATCTAATTTCTAGTCGGGTTGTTTATAAAATTTTTAGATGAGTAAAATAACGGAAAGAGTATCAAAACCGCTTCTTTTATTTGTAATTGCCCATTTTATACCACACACACTTTTGATGTTTGATTCACATCAAGAACCTACCACGTTTACAGTGACCTAATTTGTAGATGTAATTTTAATCGAATGTTATATACACTTTCTATTTTAAGAGCTTGCAACTAATTTGATATGAACCGTTTTTTTGAAAGTGGTATAAGTCCATTTTTGAAAAAATTGAGTTAGTGGTAGTTTTAGAAAGATAATGATGGCCTCTTTCTATATATATAATCATACCTTCAATAGAGCCCGATTTGGGATGGAGCGAAGGTGGAGAAATGGCTAAAGATCGTTTTCAACATTTTATTTGTTTATATCAATAGAAATTTGTGAATGACTTTTGACAATTTTATTTTTCTTTAAACTAGCATCTTTTATCTTTAAAAAACGGTTCATATCTTTTTGGCTTGAGGTGGTGATCGGAAAAGCTTTTGGACAAAAATGGAACATGAGGGAGGGCGGTCCAAACAACTGTTTATTTAAAACGTCAACAACTTCAATTTTTATTTGAATAAAACTCAGTACATAAGCTTTTGGTGTAGTTTCCTTTATTTTGAAAGATTTTAGGCAAAATTAGACAAAGTAATGGGTAGGGGTAATAGTAACAGTAATATGGAGAAATATCATGAACTGTTAGATTAAATGCCGTTTTTCAATAATTACTGTAAAGAAGCGTTTTCACTAAATGGAGAAGTTTTCTGCTATATGCTTTCTGGACTAAAGGGAGAAGTTGAGTTGTCAAATATCAACACAGCGATTCACTTTTAATCAATCCGATTTTTGTTACCCTATGTCATAAAGGTTGAGTTTATGATGTTTCAACGTTGCAAATCGATTCTTGATGTAATTTAATTATTTGAAGATTTGTCAGGGAAGTCTCGTGCTTAAAGGTATGAAAGCACTTATTCTCAAGGTTTTTCTGAAGAAAAACACTTTCACTTTAGATTGAACCCGAGAGAGAGTTGGTTCTCTTAAGGTTTTAATAAAAATATTTGTTATTTTTTGTTATCATATCATATTGTTATATACGATTTGTTTGAAAAAAAAATAACAAATATTTTGGTCAAATGTTGCTTGTTCAACGTATTTTTATTTCAAAACTTATAAAATTTTTGATTTTTATTAAAAAAATTTTTTTAATATTTTGCTTGCGGCGAATAAAAAATAGTATATGATGCACGGACGTAAGCCATTTTGGAAAAACCTTAGTTTTACGTCCTTGCATCATAATGTACTATTAGAGAAGTTTTGTACTAAGGATTTAACGGAAATATGTGCGGAAAAGTAGTTTTTTCTTTTATTCTATTCTAGTACAAAATTGAATATTTTTTACGCATGTGTTACAAAAAATCTTTTTCAGTGTATTTTCGTTACTAGACTAATTACTAATTTTATTATATATATATATATACTTTTAATCGACATCTTTATGGAAAAGCTGATAATTCAAATCTAAATAAAAAGATCTTAATGAATCTTTAATTTGTCCACCATTGTAAATTCAAATCAAATTACACTGCGTTTAATTTCCAAGCTAATTGTTTATAATTTATTTACATTTTAAATTATTTTTTGAGAAAAACTATACGGATTAAAACAAGAAATTTAATTTTTATGCTGTAATGTGAAAGATATAAACGATAGTAATCGAATGATTTTATGAATTATTTACATTCTTACATGAAGGAAAAAAACTATATATGCAATTAATTAATGATTATTTTCATGAAACGTCTATAATGGGCGATATGGAGAATTTATAAGTCACCTCACCTCACTTTGTTGGATAAACATTAAAATATGTCAAGGTATTTGTTTTACTTTGTTATGCGCCATAATCAATTATGTTTTAATTGTATGTATTATAATATAAAAACATGTTTAAATTAAACTTGCTACAATAAAAAAAAGAACACGTTAATATAAGCATATTAAAGATTAAAAAATTGCATGCATAAGTTTTGTTGATAGGCAATTGATGTAGACGTTTTTTTTAAACATGAGCTTACAAAATGTCACGAAATAGTGTAGTTGATATAGATGTTTTATCATTATATACTTGTTTGTTTGCAACTTTTTATAGTTAGAATTTATTAGAAAGGTTTAACACCTTTAACTATAAACGTTAATCAGTTTACAGTAACAAGCGCCTCAGTGGCGTTATTGGTGTCGTGTCTACGAATATTTAATTTAAATCAGTAGTACTAATGAATGTGGGCTTGAATCTTAGATGAAACACGATCAAAGGAGTTTTACATGAATGAACTAAAAAGTGCACTTTTTCGATTTATTTAGCGTTTTTACATTATTTTACAATTGAAATTCGCTAGACTGAAAGCTAAGTGGTTTAACAACAATAAATTTAGTGGTACATTATTTTCATAATTATTGCTGTTTTATTAATAAAATTTTTATGATAATCAAGATATAATCGAAACGTGTTTAAATAAATAGTTCTTAACAATTATATTACGTCACATGACGGTTGTTATTGATAATATAAAAATTTTATTAATAAAACATAAATAATTATGAAAATAATGTACCACTAAATTTGTTGTTGTTAAATTATTGTGAAGTGGGTGAATTCATTCACAAAATTAAAGAAAGATATTGGTAATTGCTAATATCATTTAACATGAATTCTAAGTGGTTTTGAATAAATAAATTTGCTCAAGCGAAAAATCTGTCTGAACAAGGATTCGAACTAGCATCCTCCTGGGAAGTTAACCATTTGTGTAACTCATTTATTAATGTTAAAATTAATTTAATATGCATTCCACAATTATTTTATAAAAAATCTGAACCAATAATATTTTCGTTTCAACAAAAATTAAACTACTCATTTACATAATGAATTAATTCTGTAAATAACGGTATTTTTAAATACTTAAAATTAACAGAGTAAAACCAAATGCCATATCATACACAGGATATTTAAAATAATAAAAATGGAATCAAAAGAAGTAGAAAAAAATAATCCTGCCCATAGATTAGTTCTATTAAATAAATAAATAAATAAATTATGATTACAGTTTTTTCTAACTGTGGGCTGTTGTTAGACATACCATCTATTCTATCTATGAAAAATATTATTAGCCTTCAAGTCAATTTTATTGTATTGACGACTTTCTTTTAATTATAATATAATTTTTTTACTAACTGACACTAACTGTCATATTTGATTTGATTAGATTTTAATATCAGTCATTTGCCATTTTATTTTTAGAATATTTTCAAAATATCAAGTAGCCTAGAAGTTCAATGAAATAAAACTGTGGAGAGCATTTAAATTAAAAAAAATCCGAGCGGCAAGATGTCCGCTAGAAATAGGTAGATTTCGATATCAGACAATTTTGTGTACAAGTAGAATCTGATGTATCAGATTAATTTAATCAAAAAGAAATAATTACAAACAGATATCGAACAAATTTTAAAAAGAAAATTAGCTACATATAAGCAAAACTACATCTATCCAATTTTGCAACAAACAAATATCAAATCTACCAAAGAACATATGTGTGACAATTTATGACACTATATGAAAAACACACGGCAAACCTACTCTATATCATATTTTTTTTTTTGTTATTAATTAGTTAGACATGTTTAGCACACTAAATATGAAATATTCATTATTCAGACTCTTTGAATATCCAAAGATACCATGTCAACTATAAAGGAAGAAGATGAGGAAAATGGAAGGTAAGAGGATATAGAGACAACTATACTAACTGTTTTAAATAATGATGTACATTTTCTTTAAATGCCTGAGGGGAAAATTCTTCGGGTAATACAGAGGAGGGCATTGAGTTCCACAATTTGGCCACTCTATTAAAATAGTCGTTTTGGAAGGACACAGTTCTACAACGAGGTATTTGTACAACAAATGGATGAGATAACCCGGCAGCTCTTGTTTGTCGATTATACTGCGCACATGGTGGAAGGATATTTTGAATTTCCTTAGAGGAGAATTCGCTAAAGTTATATTTATAGTAGATTGACGATTCAGCCACATTTCTTCGGTGCTGGAGCGAATCAAGCTGGTTCGTTAGTTTGGTATTACCAATCAACCGTATTGCTTTTCTCTGTACAGAGTCTAGACATTTTATTGTAAACTGACAGACACCTCCCCAAACATGACAGCAGTATTCTATACATGGACGAATAAAGGACTTGAAGATTAGCAAAATTTGCTCGGGATTGAAATACTTTTTACATCGACTCAAGAATCCTAATTTTGCATTGCAGATTTAGCGAGGTTGAACACATGTTTATTCCATTTCCAGTTATTTTGAATATCCACTCCAAGAAGTCTAACTGATTCAACCTCACGCACTTCCTCCTGGTTTATCTTAATAGGGAAATTTTTATGTCGCTCTATTCGTGAAAGACGGCAAAGTTTGGTTTTAGTTGGATTAAATGAAACAAGATTACGATCACCCCATTCCATTATACGATCCAGGTCTTTGTTGATAGAATCAATTAGCAGCTCTCTATCAGTGATAACTGCAGTATGAGATTGAAATTTGGGAGATGCATGTGATGCATGCAATGTGCTGTCATCAGCAAAACTATGGATTGTGTGCACTGTGGAAATAAGTAAGTCATTAATGTATAGAAGAAACAAGGTTGGTGAGAGTGCAGAACCTTGGGGAGCCCCAGAATTCAGTTGTGAAAATATTGGATGTGATACCATCTAAATTAACATGAAATTGGCGTCCTGTAAGAAAACTATGAATCCATGAGACAGTAAGATTTTCTATGCCATAAGATTTTAATTTAGCAATGAGATTTTTATTTATTTATTTATTTATTTATTTATTTCAATTTAAGTACTAGCAAACGGAAATATTTCCAATAACATGCTAGTTATAAAAGTAATACAAATTAAAGACAATATTTAAAAAATAGTATAAAAAATTACAATAAAAAGTTTAAATTTAAAAGTAATACAAATTAAAGACAATATTTAAAAATAATATAAAAAATTACAATAAAAAGTTTAAATTTAGTTTATAAAAAGATAATTTTAATGTAATAAACCAAGAATGTGTAACACAAGATAAAATAAATAATATTAGAATTTAAAATATATAAGAAAATAATATTAATTTAATTTAATTTAACAATTTGTAAAAGGCTTCTTTTAAACTGGACTAAGTTGGAGCAAAACAAATTGATTTGATTGAATTTAACGTTGTGGCTGTACTGTAATCTAATCAACGGTGAATGAACTCTTAGATTAGTTAGAAAAGTATTATAATACAGAGTGTACGAATGCCTAGTATTATAACAAGGTGTGGTATTCAAACGAATTAGACTAGCCAAATCTGATTCAATACTATGGTTAAGAATTTTATAAAGGGTTGTTTGATCAGCAATAGTACGTCTTTGTTCCAATGATAATATATTATATCGTTTTAATCTATCTTTGTATGGTTGATATGGGAAGCTTAATTTAAAGTTCAGAAATCTAGTAAACTTCCTTTGAACCCTCTCAATATGATCAATATGAGTTTGATATTTTGGATTCCAGACCGGCGAGATATATTCTAATGAAGAACGAACTATTGAATTAAAAATTGTAATAAGTGTTTTAGACGAACGAAAATTTGAACACACTCGCATAACAAAACCAAGCATTTTGAAAGCTTTGTTAACAATGTCTTGAATATGTATATTAAATTTTAATTTGTTATCCATAATAATGCCTAAATCACGAATACTATCTTTTTCGCATAGAGTTAAATTGTTAATATTATAAATAAATTGTAATTGAAAAGATCTAGGCTTAAGCTTAAAGGTAAAACATTTATTAATGTTGAGATATAGATCGTTACTTTTGCACCACTCATATATTTTATTAAGATTATTTTGAAGCGCTATACAGTCAGCTATGGATTTGATTGATTTAAATATTTTCAAATCATCAGCAAAAAGGAGTGCTTTGCAATCCAAGCGTAAGCAAATATCATTAATAAACAAAATAAACAATAAAGGCCCCAAGATTGAACCTTGTGGTACACCCGAATGAGGACAGAAAGAAAATGATTCATAGTCATTAATGCATACAAATTGAGATCTTTGTTTTAGATAAGATTCAACCCACCTGATAAATTTTAGATTCAGACCGAAATTACGTAATTTTTGAAGGAGAATATTATGGTTAACTTTATCAAAGGCCTTTGAAAAATCCATATATATGACATCAACACCAGCGCCAGAGTCAAGCGATTCATAAATATATTCCGTATAGTTAAGCATATTAGTAAGAGTTGACCTACTCTTAAAAAACCCGTGTTGGTTTTTAATAATATTAATATTAGTAAAGTCAAACAGTTTGTTGTGAACAATTCTTTCGAAAATTTTGCTGAAACAATTCAATGTTGCAATTGGTCTATAATTTTCTACATCAGTACTGTCACCAGTTTTCAAAATTGGAATGATTTTAGCTATTTTCCATCTAATAGGAAAAACATTATTTTCAAAAGACTTATTAAATAGAATGGTTAATGGCTGACAGATCAATGCAGAAGTGTTTTTTAAGAAAATAGGAGGAATTAGATCAGCTCCAAAACCTTTATTTAGATCAAGTTTATTTAATACCGCTAGTACTTCTTCTTCCGTTACAGAAAATAAAGAATCTTCCAAAGAGATATCACTTATTGCAAATGTTGGTGTGGAATTAAGATGGGTACTGGTGTACACAGATTGAAAATAAGTCGCAAAAAGATCACAAATTCCTTTGGTTGAACTTTCTATATTGTTTTTAAAACGCATTGATGCTGGGATAGCATTAGTTTTTTTTAATTTTTTTGTAAAAGACCAAAACTTTTTAGGATCTGACGAAATGGAACTTTCAATATCACTTAAATAATTTGTATAACATACATTAATTTCCCTTTTAACAGAGCTCCGCAAAGAAGAAAACATATTGTAATAATCAAGATCACCAGTTTTTTTAAACTTTCTATGAATTAGATTTTTAAATTCAATCATTTTTAACAAACTTTTTGAATACCAGATGGGATATTTACTAGATTTAATTTTGAATTTAGGGACAAATTGATTGATTAACTGATAAAGAACATCATAAAAAGCATCAACTGACTGATCAACATCTTTATTTCCAAACATATGACACCAATTAATTTCAGATAGAGCTACGTTAATTTCATCATAATTTCCTTTGTAAAAATTAAAGCGTACAGATTCATCGGCTTTTAGGAGATCAAATTTTTTAAGATTTATTGAAATTTCAATCGGTGGATGATGTTGATCAATTTTTGATAACACATCCGTAGGATTGCTTACCGTAACATTGCTTACATGCAAATTGGATAAAACCAGGTCTAAAATCCGATTAGATTTGTTAGTTAAATGATTGAATTGGGTAATATCAGTGAAACTTAATGTTTCGATAAGTGCTTGAGCTGGTCTAGTGACACTTAAAAGGCTTGGTTCCAAGATATCAGCAACAAATGACCACTTAATATTAGGTATATTGAAGTCACCAACAATAAGAAAGTTAGAATCAATTTTGTGTGTATTTATAATATTGTTGATATTTTCAAAATAACCATCATAATCCAAGATAGTTGCATTAGGATAAATATAAGGTACGTTCAAATATAATTTTTTGTTTTTAAACTTAAGACAAACCCATATCTCCTCCAAATAAACTTCCCATAATGGTAAACGAAAGCTTTGAAATTTGGAATTAATTGCTATCAAACAACCCCCACCATCTTTTTTATTAGGAAAAAGATTAAGATCTCTATCCCTTCTATAAACAGTGTATTGATTAGAAAATAATTCATTATCAGAAATGTTATCATTTAGGTATGTTTCAGTAAGACATATTATATCATAATTAGACGCAAGTAAGTTTTTAAAAAAATCATTTGTTTTGCTTCTAAGACCATTAACATTTTGGTAGTAAATTGATAATAACATTATAAAAACTATGTATAAAATGAATAAAATGAAATAAAACAACTAAACTAAATAATATTAAAAAAAAGGAAATTAATTAATTATCTCGTAAAATTTGAATTATTTCAGCAGATGTAACTTTAGTGATTTTATCATTATCGAACTTTCTTACCAGGATATCGCCATTTTGAACCCATACATATTTAGCTAGTTTATCAGTTAATAACTCTCTGGCTTTTAAAAGTAGTTGTTGCTTGTAAGGGTTAAGATATTCAGTAATGTAGAAGGTGTTACGACCATTATCAATTGATAAATCATAGCCAATATCACTTATAATACTATTTCTTTTCATTGAAAGTTTTTTAGCTTTGAAGCCATCCAAAATTTTTTGTTTTGTCGAAATATCGTCACATTTCAATATAATTTTCAATATGCCACACTTTATCAAATGCTTTAGAAATGTCAAGTGAAATACTGAATGTCTCACCATGGTTTTCCAGCAGTTTGTTCCAGAGATGGGATACGTAGACTAACGGATCACCTGTTGCATGACTTCTACGAAAACCATACTGCTTATCATCAATAATTCGCAACATCTCCAAATAATCTAACAGATTGTAGTTAGCATATTTTTCAAATATTTTAGCCAAAACCGATAGAATTGCAATTGGTCTATAATTGTAAGGGTCTATCTTACTGCCTTTCTTTGATATGGGTTGAACGCTGTCCAGCTTCCAAGAATCGGGAAATATTCCGGTTTTATAAGATAAATAGAAAATTTTTGTTAAAATTGGAGCTAGTTGCCTAGCAAAGTTTTTGAGAATGAGGGGTGGAATACGGTCGGGGCCAGCAGATTTGTTGATATTGATAGAAAGAAGCATTTTCCGTACAATATTGCAACGAAAAATAATTGGTTTCATTTTCGTTACAACTGCGGAAATGAGTGTGGGAGAATGGGGAGGAACCATGTTTGAGTTTTCTACGAAAATACGACCCCAAAGATCCGCCTCCTCTTTTGAGTCGCTCACGGGAATGTCATTCAGAACTAAGGTTGGAATAGAGGATCGAGTAAAATTGCTCTAGACTGATTTAACTGCCTGAAAGAAACTACATGAGCCAGATGGGTGCTCGGCGAATTTCTTTGCTTTCTTCTGGATAAACGCTTCTTTGTCCAGATCTATTTTGAATTTACTAATATTTCTGGCTTTCTTATAGGCGCTATGGGTTTCAGATGTTTTATTAGCGTTATATGTCTTAAATGCTTTGCGTTTATTCCTCACTGCCACATCAACATCCCGCGTGAAGCAAGGCTCAGTTTTAGGAGTGATTAATCGATTTGGAATAAACCGCCGCATTCCGTCTTTTATGATTTCAGAAATTCTTATTGCCGATGTGCTAGGATCTTGATCAACACAACAGATAGTTTTCCAAGGTGTTTCATCATAAAAGTTTCTCAGTCCCTCCCAGTCAGCGCGTTTATAATTCCAAACGCGACGAGGATTTGCTTTAATTTGTGTCGGGGATGTAAATTGCGCTATTGCTGATATTAGTAAATGGTCCGGATGTTCCGAGTGGTTGTTCTTTTGTCTTCGTAGTATCTGGTTCGTTTGTCAGATCCAGCAAATTATTGTTATGATGTGAATTATCTGGGATTCTAGTGGGACACTCTATCATTTGCGTCGAACCGTGATAATCTGCGAGTATCAGTTCGGCTTGTCTTCCTACGTCGTCAATGCGCGATGTTAAGTATTCATTCCTGTCATTCTTTATTATGAATATTAAAGTCTCCAAGAATGGCCAGTCTTGCTTTGGGATAGTCCGTGGTAATCTTGTCTAGATTAGCCGATATTTGATCGAAAAATGGACATCCTGGGCGGGGGAATTTGGGGATCTGTATATTCCTATTATAAACATAGTTTTATCAACACCTGAGATCTTCAGTGCTGTAGAATTATGGTGCTTAGAGTTCAACTCGTAGGCCTTAATTCTCATGCATGAAAGTGAATTTCTAACAAATACACAGACACCATGCTTGTTGTAAAAGGAATGTTCCAATTCGTAACTAGGTATCCGGTATTTATCGAGATTCAATTTCGATGCTTTACTACTGACAATTCTTTCGGTAAGAAACAATATGTCAGGTTTATTTTTTTCGATGTAGTGATAAACCTCGTTTAGATTCGAATTAAGACCTCTTATGTTGGTGAAGTCAATTCTAAGCTGTTGGTTCACTCTGCTGCCATTTTGTTGAGACATAGACTTACCCTTTGCCATTACAGGTACAGATACTGAAATTCGACCAGGCCTAAATTTCAGAACTAAACAATACAAAAAACTGGGTATCTCAGTCTCAAAAACACGATAGCAGGTTTCATGCAACAGTTGCACGATAAGGGAAAAGCAAAAAAATTGGAACACAAAAGACACTAACAAAATTGAAGAGTACAGATAAAGTAATAAATTCGAAATTCCTACTAATAACTAAAACGAAATTCTATATTTCTTGTTACCAGGCAATAGAAAACAAATTTATGCTTTAAAATAATAACAAAGCAATAAAAGGTAAAATTTTACCTGTCTACCGCCTGGTAACAGTAAATACAGAATACCAAATAATTTTTTAATAAAGAACAATCTCACCAATTATATAATTGTACTCGTTCTATCCTCACTTCACTTTTATTTTAATAAACACTAACACACACTTAATGTATTTACTTATTTTTTTTTAATTTCGATTAATTTTTCTTTATTTCTTTTTTTATGATTTTTTCTTTAAAATTTAGAAACAACCTTCTTCTTCTGTCTCCGGTTGATGAATATAATTTTGATATTAAAAACCAAATCTAATCATTTAAAAAGAACGAAAATATAATTTTTAATGTTCATCATAGTAGCCGGTTTTTATACAAATTTGTTTGAATTTGTCGTAATTTCTATTTCCATGAAAACTTTCATTGTTTGTTTGTTAGTTTTTACTCCCTGGGAAGTAAAAGAAGCAATCAGCTTCCGCAAATGAGGGAGCGGAATTGAACTTTAAATAAAACTCGTGCAAAAAAGTATATTCTTTTATTGGGCTCTAGTGTTATACTTTTGTGATAACTATATAGGCTTACTACAGAGGAATCACAAAAAGTATCTTTAGTGCCTGTTTTGTTGTAAGTTGATCCAGTGACAAAGATTTGTGTTTTACCTATTGAAAGACGAAGCTTATCAAGGGCGGGTGGGTATATGCTCACATTAAAATCAAATTATTTTATTTGTTATTTTTTAAATATGTATTGGTGAACTAATAATTTTGTTTTGACTGTAAACATATGGTCCTTTGAGCCGGATCAAATGTTTTGTTGTAAGTTGATCCAGTGGACTGTAATTAAATAAAGCTCGTTTTCTCAATGGTAAGTTACTGAAACAAATATCTGACTTGTAATGCACAAAATTTTTATTTCCTTTATGACTTGTTCACATCACGTTTACTAACTAAAAAAACGTAGAAAAAATTCTCTTTTCTCTTCCAAAACAAAATTATTAGTTCACCAATACACATAAAGATTCTACTTTTATAGCTAATCACCTATAAAAGTAGAATCTTTTCTTTGAAAGGATTCTCTTGCTTCATGAAAATTCAATTTCGAAATAATCTATGAAAGCAACGGTACTTGTAAACAAATAGTGACATAAAATTTGTTTTATTAGAAAACGGTTTTTTGTAATGCTTCCCAAATAGAATTACGGAAAATAAAAACGATAGTGTAAATAATACTAAATGCATAAAAAATTAATAACCGTTTATGACAAGGCAAGGTTAAATATCATTGTGCCATTTTATTTTCCAATTTCCGCTATGAGTAAAACTTTAAATAAATTTTTTTGTTGTTGTTACCCTTCAAAAAATATTATTGATTTACTAAAACATGTTGTTATTAATTTCACTTGTTTTCCTTTTCCAATATAATAGAATGTACGGGATAAAATTTTTACTCTAGGTTAAAGATTATTAAATCACTTATGTCGTGTCAAGAGATATTTCAGTTTTTTGCTTAGTACGACTCTAGTTCATTTGAATATATTAGGCAAGTATCTCAAACAATGCTTAATTACATAGGTATTATTTTAAGCTCGTCAGTAGTAAGCGAGTTTTGCATCACAATACCACAAGACTAGCTTTCTGTTTTTACCGACCAGGACTCCTTTGTGGTCAGGTGGGAAGTAAACCTTATCGAAACGGTACAATGTTAACGCATTTTAAAAGAACTCAATACCCACACATAATTTAATTTTATACAAGAACAACAAGAAGTTATGCTCTATAACTATTAACAAACACTTAAATACTTTCCTCAACTAAAATAATATAATACATCTTTAAAGCATTAAGTGCAGTTGAATAAATCCAATCGCTCAATCAATTTTCCTTATCTTTATCATTTGTTTTCCATGCATTAAATTCAAAACTGATGGAAAATGTATGAAAAAAACATGGCCAACCACAAACATAATTGATTTTGTTTATCAACCCAAAAGATAAAATTCTGATCAATTCTACTTCACTGTTTCGTTAATGTTTTGTTCTGTTAAGTCAATTGTTATAGTCGTATAGTTTCATAAAACAGAATAAGATTAATGATCTAACGTGTTCTTGATCTGGGGAATTAAAGTTTTATAGGTAATAACAGTGAGTGAAAAACATTGAATTGTATGTTTCACGTAAATTACGGACATTGAGCGTTTATTTGTGGATATATTCAAAAACTCATTTGAATTTAACTTTGTTTTAGAACAAATATACGGTAAAGATATAGTAAAGAACTATAACTATAAAGATATATAATAACAATGACAAATAGGTACATTAGATAACTTAAGACAAGAAAGTAGTAGCTGTTGCTCTGACTAAATTACCAAACATCAATATTTTCTAACAAAAAAGAACGCCACTAACATAATATACATTTATTATTGATAAGAATCTTATTCAAATTATTATTTTTTATAATCAATCAAAATAATTTGTTGATTTATTGTTTTCCTATGGAAGCATTAATTAAGAGAAACAATTGAAACAGTAAATTTTTGATTAAAGGAAATTCAAATCGATTAGTTTTCAAACGTGCCTTTGTATACTTATTCAACTAAACTCTTATCATCAAAACAAATCATAATAAAGAAGGTTTTTGGTACAAAAAACACTAATTTAATAATGATTTCCATTGTAATCGAAAAAAAAGGTTTCCGTTGTGTTTAAAATAATTTATTTTTCATTAGAATGTTATTTTTCATAACCAGCTTCGATTTGAATAATGTTATGAACGTCATATCACATCATAAATGCCGGTTGTTATTTAGCCATAACGGCCCGTTGCTATGTAAACATTTTCGTAGCAACGCATTTGAAGGGACACCAAAATAACTATTACAATAAATTATTATAAATTATTTTATTTAAAATTAGTTTATATAAAAATTAAAGTTGCAATAATTAAAATTATTGTCTGAAAATGTATGGGTTTGCAAATCTGGAGTGTTCGAATTTGTCTATTTCACTGAAATCACTTGATCGCTTGTATTTGTCGCGGTATAGTTTGTTAGTGGCTCTGCTAGTTCCAACGCATCCATTAAAAGTTTAAAAGCCTTATTTTTGGTAGCAACACTGTCTTCTACATACGCTTCTGCCACTAAAGAGCTCTTCCACTTACCATGCATCTTCAACGTTTTGAAAGATTTGTAAGGCCCTGATTTTATCCTCGTCTATAATACTAAACCCTGTTGAGGGGCCAGTTTTGGTGGAAGGTACTTTAACAACTACACAGGAACCCTTGTCTTCAATGTCGTCTATTGACATCTTCGTCGACTCATCCCTCCGCAAGGCCCCAAACACACTCATTAAAATAACTACTTTGTGCAGAAGGTAATCACTATCAGGGGCATCTTGAATGAAACATTGGATGTGGTCCGGCTCTAACACTTTGGATTTTTTGTTACGTAATTTTTCGACTTCGTTTTGAGAAAGGCAATGAGGCGGCTGAATTTTGTAAGATCGACATTGGTATTAACTAATAAAGTGGTTTTCAGCATCGAGTATTTTGTCCAGAATGAAGTAGAGGCAAACTTTTCAGACTAAAAATAAAAAAAGGAATATAAATACGGCTTACATAGCAATATATAACGACTTTGAAGAACATACCAATTCTTGGAAGTACGCCAACATGACGGTCTCATCTATAGCTGCAATATTATTCCGGGTCTTCCATTCTATAAATAGGCTGTATTCCTGGTCGTAGCGGACCTTGGATTTGATTGGCAGCAAGTTGGCAATGGCTTTAGATGCATTTTGTGAGACAAGATCTGGTAAATCCATATTTTCTTAAGCTTTCGTATATTTTTTTTAATATTATATGACAGGAACCAATTTTTGGTTTTATTAAAACAAATTGTTTTATTAAAACAATTTGTTTTAAAAATAAATATGTACATTTAGAGAGAAATCAAAATATTTTTTCATAGCACCCTATTTGAAGGAAAACCAAAATGAAACTTTTTTTCAATAATTATTAATTGCTCTAATTTATTATTAATACATTTAATGAAAAATAAATCGTTGTACGCACCACTGTCGTTATCAGATTTTCACGTCCTTCAGGCGATATGAATCCCTCGGGCCAGAGGCCCTCGGGCTGGTCATACCGCCTTCAGACCGTTAAAATCCTTATAACAACCTTGGTACGTAAAGAACTATTATATTATTGTTTAGGTATGCCTTAAACAAGTCAAACAATCTTATACTTTTCATTTCCATTTGAATTATACAATGAAAAAAGTTGTTCTATTTTCAATCAAAATGTGGTTGTCTAAAACCCGTCGCGAAAGCAAATATGGAACGAATCGAAACCCGAAATTAATTCAATATTTGTACAGGTACAGAACGGTGTAGTTGACGCAATCGCACGTTATGTGAATATTAAATATATTTCAACCAATTTCAAATATTTCAAAGTGACACACCGGTAGTTGGGATGCAGAACTGTGCAAATCATACTCTATAAGCATATGTACCAATTTTAATCAAAATTTATCAATTATCAGGAACTGATGTTATTGAACTTTCAAATAAACAGATGCTTGGGTGGCCCCCATCATTTATCCTAATTTATCCATCATTTATCCTAATCTTCATCTTTTGTCAAAGTGGCATACAAATGAATGATTTATGATTAATCCACGAAGTCTGTATGCTCCCAACAAACTTTAAAAACAAAGTGAGAAAAGTCAGCAGTTGTATGCTGGACCTTACAACTGTGATCGATGTTTCCAAACGTTTTTCATAAGTTTCATCATAATCACTTCAAGGAAGCTGTAAAGTGAGTACAGACCCTGAAAATGAAAATCGATTTGTTACTGTATGCTATATAGAAGGAATAAACACTTTAAAAGAATTCATTAAAAAACATTTTAATTGGAAGTGACAAACCGGATGTTTGTACGCCGAAATATTGGAAGCAGTACTAAAACCAATTGGTATATAGCCTTCCTCAATAAAATTGAAAGTCAGGCTTAGAAGTTATTGAAGATTCAAACTTAACGTTCGAGAAACCCCCGTCATTTTGTCCAATTTTGAAATGAATCAAAATCTTCCATTCATTCAATTTTGAAATGAATCAAAATCTTCCATCTTCAAATCTTCAATTTAACCTGGATCATATACCAAAGTTTCATCCACATCCCATGCATTTTTGTCACCAAACCACACACACAACCCATCAACATTTGCATGTGAGTTTAATTATTGTATAATAACCCATTATTGTATTATAACCCATTTTGTATATGTTTGCAGCTTATGTTGCTGTTACATACATAAATATAATTTGTAATTTGTAAATAAATTTATCTAAATTTGTATTTAATACATGCAATAAAGTAAAAAATAAATGTGTTAAAAATAAAACTTTAAGTCTGTCAAAGAATGATTTTCATTTTCATACATTTTGTTATCCATTTTTTGACAAACATAAAATGGGAAACATTTTGGATTAGAAACATTATAGAGACGCATATTAATTATTTGAATGAAATGCAATGTAATTGAATATGAAATTAGATATGAAATATGGTTTTATCCAGCTTCAGCTTTTCTCTCAACTAATAGGAATAGTTGGAAAATATCAAGTTTAACAGAAGTTAGAATTATTAGGAATACTTGTTTTGAGAAATGCTTTGTGGTAATTCGGTTTCCATCTTTTAAATAATAGTAACAGCTGGCAAATACGTCAGAATTTTGGACAGTATATTATGTATGTTGTTTTTTCCTTCTTTTTATTTAGTTTTTTTTTGCGTTGACAAAAGTTGTAATTATGAAAAAGAACCATTGAGACTAAATGTATAAGTTTTCTAACAAATTTTCTAGACTAATAGAAACAGTTGGATTGTAAATGTTAGGTTGTGTCATATTAAATATCGAAGTTATTACGCTAAATGGAGAAGTTTTCTAAGAAATTTTGTAGACTAATCGGAACAGTTCCAACTTCTGGGTTGTCACTTATTACTATTGTCTACAGCTATATATCGATTTTCATGAAACGTTTGTAAAAGGTTTCAATCAATATGAGAAAGATTTTATTAGCTTAACTGGGCAAAAGGTTCCCCCAACCCAAACTTAAAAATCACCTGTTGCAGCCGCCCAAGCACCTGATTATTCGAATCTTCAATAACATCAGTTGCTGATAATTGATATAGATTAAACTTGGTAAACCCGCTTAGAGTATGATTTGTATCAGTTCTGCATCCCAACTTCCGGCAATTTTGTTTTTACTTATTCTATTTTTTCGATAGATTGCATAGCTTCACACAATTTTTAATTTAGGTGAAGAAAAATTAATTTCAGAGTATTTTGAGAGTATTGGGGAAGCGCCGAACGTGCGACTCCATCTTGTTGTAGGAGGTTTGGTGGTCCGTAAAGGCCCAAAAGTTTCGCACGCTAAACTTACATTCACCCACCGCTAGTTCAAGCTGTCGTAAATTCCTGGTGACCAACCTCAGTAACAAGAAAATTTTGACCGAACACTTAACTTAATCTAATTATGCCACGTGCAATAATTCTCATACAGGATCTCAAGAAGGGAGTACTGCCATGTTACAACCCTCTCAAAATTATAAGTAACTTTTAGAACATCCTAAAATCAATACCACAAAATTCATAAAAATAAAAAAAATAATGCAAAATAACTTCCCTGTGCCTGTTATTTTTTTTATGCTAAGTTAGACATGTTTAGTGTTAATTTCAATAAATTATTATTTCAATAACGTCTCTGAGTATCCGAAAATACCATTCATTTTTTACACCATCTAAACGTCAACGTTTCAACAAAAATAAAGATTACTGATTTTTTTTTAAAACTGTTTCCAGCACAGGAGAATTTTCGTTTGAAAATGAGGTCACCTTTTTTGGTTTAAAATCAAAATCAAACGTAAAAATAAATATTTTGATTCCAAAAAATTACAGCGTATTAGGGACATAATATGCTATGTTTTCACCAAATTGTGTGAAAAAAAATATTTTTTGTGGGAGATAAAAATTAAAAACGAAAAAACCTTTTTTTCTCGGTTTTTTTATTTTCACGTCAAATTTTAGGTTATGTGAAAAAATGGCCGGTATAAAAGTTATAGACTTTGTTATGATGCTCCAGGCGACCAACCACCACTCTGACTTTTATTCGTTTTTATTTGTAAATTTGAATATTTTCACTTCTTTTCACAACTCATAAGTAACAACGGTCTTGTAAATAGACAAAAGTAATAAGTGGTTAACTTTTATTTGATTTTTTTGTTTGCGGCTGGTGACATACGTTGAAGTTGACCTATTTCGATGTGTTTAAAAAAAATATAAATACGCGTAGTTTCGTATAGAGGTCCTCTTAGTCGAATTCTATCAGATAGATTGGATTTTTGTTTTGACGTTTGGCTGATACATATCTTGTCGCGTGGAATGGACATTACTAAATTTTAGATGGATAAATCGTTCGGATTTTGGCTTGGTTGCAAGATTTGTTGGGATGTATTACACCAGGGAAAACGATAGGAACCTTTTGGCTGGATTGGTGAGTTCATAAGACGATTAATTTTCTGTGTAAAGTGTTAGCCAGTGATTATCTAAATAGATCAGACATTAGAGATTTTCGTTTATCAGCTGTGGATATGATAGTGTCAGTTTATTCGTTAAATGTTAAAAAAAAACTCTAATCTTAGTCGAATTTAGCAAAAGTTAGTGTTTATTCAATTAACTTTATAATGCCTAGAAATAAACAGCATATGTTTCTTATAATTTAACTAACTGTATAGTGAAGTAACGTAAATGGCATGTGTTTCAAATAATTTAGTTAAATTTTTTTTTGTGATTTAACCTAAATAGCATATGTTTCGTATAAATTATCGTGTTAATTTATTTAATGTTTTGTAGTGACGTAAAGTATATGTCATATGTATCGCATTAACTTAATTCCATTTGATCGTGAGTCAAAGTAAATGGCATATGCTCCGCATACTCAGAATAACGCAATTTAAAACGAAATAAAAGAATAATGTTAGCACACGGTGTCACGTGAGTTTTCTTTTTAATACAATTCATTAGCGTGAGTTTAATTGCTTCTTTATATATTAAAAACAAAACTAAGGGAAATTATTTGTTGTCCATTGTAGTTAAACTAAAACAAAACAAAAAAAAAATATATATGTAATGTGTGAATCGCTGAGGCCGAAAAAAAAGTATATATCAAAATTTTGATTCTTGTTTTTGTATGTTGGGTCATTCGGCCATATTTTTTTTTGTCGTAAATATAATTTTAAATAAAACAAAATTTTAATAATTAATCTAACTAAATGCCTCTAAGCTAATCATAAGAAAAATAAATAAAGATTAAAGACAGTTAGGATTAATTCTAAATCATTTATTTTTTTTTGTTAATGTGTTAAATAAAGAAAACAAATTAGAAAAAAAAACTAGCAAAATCGATTGAGAGTCAATTGTAGATTGTGTGTGCTTATCTACGAACTGTCGCCCGGTACATACTTGGAACGGACTTCCATTGTTTTTTTTGTTTTTTTTTTTTTGTGATCCGGTGATTATGAAAGGAAATGAAAACTAATTGATATATAGAGGGTACATTCAATTCGCCTAAAACTATTCGCTTGTCCAAACCGCCTGACAAGATCCGACCATCACCGACTACAGTTGTCAGTTTTACTGATTCGAAGCAGGAGCTTAACCACTGTAGACCTTCAGCTGGCTGTTTTTGTAGGGTTGTCTTCTCCAATTATCTTTATAAGCAGACAACGACCACAACCGGATTGTCATTCGGTAATAATTCTGGATTGGATTTATTACTTTTATTATCGAACTCGTCTACACAATCATTGCAATATTTGCAGCAACCTTTGGTTTCATACGTTATGTAAAACGTTTCATACGTTATGTCTAATGAGGACCGCCTAGTTGGAAAACCTGGAGAGGGGGATCTGCCCACCATATGGGGTGAGTACCGTCATATATATGTAATCATATGGAAATATGTGTGTATGTGTGTAAGTGTGAATGTGTGAGTGTGTGTATGTGTGTGTGTGTGTGTGTGTGTGTGTGTGTGTGTGTGTGTGTGTGTGTGTGTGTGTGTGTGTGTGTGTGTGTGTGTGTGTGTGTGTGTGTGTGTGTGTGTGTGTGTGTGTGTGTGTGTGTGTGTGTGTGTGTGTGTGTGTGTGTGTGTGTGTGTGTGTGTGTGTGTGTGTGTGTGTGTGTGTGTGTGTGTGTGTGTGTGTGTGTGTGTGTGTGTGTGTGTGTGTGTGTGTGTGTGTGTGTGTGTGTGTGTGTGTGTGTGTGTGTGTGTGTGTGTGTGTGTGTGTGTGTGTGTGTGTGTGTGTGTGTGTGTGTGTGTGTGTGTGTGTGTGTGTGTGTGTGTGTGTGTGTGTGTGTGTGTGTGTGTGTGTGTGTGTGTGTGTGTGTGTGTGTGTGTGTGTGTGTGTGTGTGTGTGTGTGTGTGTGTGTGTGTGTGTGTGTGTGTGTGTGTGTGTGTGTGTGTGTGTGTGTGTGTGTGTGTGTGTGTGTGTGTGTGTGTGTGTGTGTGTGTGTGTGTGTGTGTGTGTGTGTGTGTGTGTGTGTGTGTGTGTGTGTGTGTGTGTGTGTGTGTGTGTGTGTGTGTGTGTGTGTGTGTGTGTGTGTGTGTGTGTGTGTGTGTGTGTGTGTGTGTGTGTGTGTGTGTGTGTGTGTGTGTGTGTGTGTGTGTGTGTGTGTGTGTGTGTGTGTGTGTGTGTGTGTGTGTGTGTGTGTGTGTGTGTGTGTGTGTGTGTGTGTGTGTGTGTGTGTGTGTGTGTGTGTGTGTGTGTGTGTGTGTGTGAGTGAGTGAGTTGATGAAATACGAGAGCGTGTGAATGTGTGAGTGAATGTGGGGTTGGACGGGGTGATCGCGGGTTTTTTCACTTATGGGGGTCGCCAGAGTCTCAGTCTTTCACTTGCTTATCACGGTCATATCATATGTTACGCGCACTATACCGATATTTGTGCTGGAGTAGCAGGTATACATATTGTTCGCCCTCACTTACTGAAGCAAGTTTGGGGCTTAAAAAACTCGCTAGGTGCGCGGCCTGCTATGCCACTTCGTTGTTAATCAACGAAGCAGCGCTTCATTACAACTTTTTTATTACCTACAACTTTTGCTTCAAACTTTTTTCGATAAAAGGTCTAGTTTCGCTGAAAAACCATCTTCTACCCCTCTATTTCACCCTCGTAACTCGGATCACCTTTAGTTAATGTTTCTCATCATTTGCGCAATATTTTCTTCCCTATCCAAAAGTTTTCATGCTGTTACTATTTTTTCCATTTTTTACCTGTTTTTAAGGCATCTGCACTGGTCTATAGGGTGTTTCCTTGCAATTGTTTTTGTTGTATTTCATTATGATTTGATTATAATCGTAACAATATCATATGTGTTATAACTGTTATTGTTTAGTTAAAACACACTTTTTTGATATCTATATATTTATAACCGATCGATTTCGAAAGCTAGGCTTTCATTTTCAAGGATGTTTCTAAACTTTTATAATATATATATTATAATATATTAATATATATTATGTAGTTATTTATGTATCAAGGGAATTATAACGATGTTAATTACCGAGGGAAACGTTTAATAAAATCCGGAAAGTCACAAGAGGTTTAAATCCGTTTACTTAAATCCGGAAAGTCACAAGAGGCTTAAACTTTTTTTCACTTTTTTTTCTTTTTTTGCAATTCAACTTATGTTGCAAAAAAAAGAATACCACCATAACCTTTAACACTGTAAGAATATTCCAAAAACAAAATCAAAACTGTATTCCAAAAATATTATGACGCACGAAGAAAATGTTTTCACTTTAAGTTTAAATAAAACTAAAATCCAGGATTGCAAAAAAAAACATCTCAATTCTTAGTAAAAATGTTAATTTTTATATTGAATAATGATCGACTATTTTGCCAATAATTTAGAAAACAAAAAGGCAACGTTATGCAAGACACTAACTTTAACGTTTTTATTAATTATCATTATAAGGTTATAAAACTAACTTTACAATTTGTGCAGTTACAATTTTTTTGTTGCACCAAAATTATACATAAAATAAGACCAAACTTATAATATTTACCTATAATCAAAGCAACTGTAAATTAACGACTTTTATTTCATTATTTTACGGCGCCTGTGAAGTAACTTCAAAATTTCTATGGCCACACAAAAAGTGTACCCATTTCTTTCCATATTTTTACGATATGTGTTATTTTTTCAAACAAATTGTATAAGCTTGACAAAAAAAAAATAACAACCATTTTGATTGGATTATGAAATTTTCAACTAAAATGTTGCTTTGATAAAAAAATGTATTTTTTTATATAATTTATGCAAATGTAAATATTAATTCAGTAAATTTGTTGTGATATAACATCACTCCGATGGAAAATCTCCCATCATGAATATAAGAACTGAATCTAAGAATCATGGTGCAAATTATGAAATTTTTTGCAATCCATATAATTTTCAACCGAATTATGACGATAATAAATCATATTTATAAAAATTTTGATGTATTCATTTCATATTTATAAAAAAATTAAACGTTTGTCGAAAAAATAGTGTATTTAATTCGGATCTAAAGTGACTTTTTGTGTTTCGTCTATAATTGCCAAATTAAAGACACAACACAAAAAATAGCACTTTAGCTCCTAATTAAGTAATATACTATTATTGTGTTTCGCAATATTCGCGCAACAGAATAAAATTAACAGCTGTTTATTTTATTCTATTACGCACTAATAACGCACACAGTTGGTTGGAGAAATACAAAAATAAACCTATATTTATAGTTGCCGGCAAGATTAAATAATTTTTTAGACAATTCAACTCACTAAATAAAGTTTCAATAAGGTCCAATAAAAACGCTTCATTTACTATTTTTTAGCAAATCAAAACGATTTGTTTCGATTATTTTTTTCTGGTAGGAAGGAACAGCGAATATTTTCGAATATTTTCCGCCTACTTAATATATTAATTTAAAACAAAAATTCCAATACAAAATTATGTGAAAATGCAATTTGCAAATAGTAAAAATGTCCGTTTTCATTCATAAATGATTGCATGTTTATGTTTATTTGTCAAAAATAAATTACAAATTTATAACATTTATGCGCCTACTAAGATGAAATAATATTTTATTATGTATGATTATGTTGTATGAAATAATGTTACTATTTCTGTTCGTTAAATTGTCTGCTAAATACAACTCGTCATCAAATTATTAGTCGATTATTTTTCAACATTACCACTCATGCCATTTGAGGTTAAAAATTTCCCTCCTGCGCTACGCGCACTCGGGACCTCAAATGACATTCGTAATAATGATTATGAAAAATAATCGAGTATTATTTGACGACTCCTGATATTATATATGAATATCTAAGAAAATGATACAATTCTATTTACGTTATCTTTAAATGCTTTGAAGTAGAAATGTCGAATAAAACAAACTAAAGAAGAAAAAATTTTCACAAAATGAAAATAATTCACACTTTCAACAGCTTTTTACACTTTCCATACTTGTCACACTCCAAAAAAAGTTTAGTTTTTAATGTCAGTAAGAATAAATAAGAAGGATAAGTGCCGCATAACATTTTATTTTAACATCAAATTAAATGACATTGTGACATTTTGTTTTTGTAATAAAATATTTAATTTGTTATGATACAAAAGCTTTATCAACGAAGTAACCAAACTTTGTTGTTTTGGATGGGACTAGGGAAGTAAATGTTATCTGCGAGCTTGATAGTTTTTTTCTTACTTTGAATTTTAAATTTAAATTTTAATTAATTAGTTATTACTTATACTCTACTACTTAAAACTAAACTAGACAAATTTTAAGTAATTGCGCGAATAAGAAATTTGAAAATCTATTTCTCTTGTTTGTTTTAGTTAACAATAAGATATTTTATTGAAAGTACTTTTAACTCGTACGTTATATCAAAATAGTTCAAAATAATGCTATTTTGTAAGTTATTTGTTTGCAGATATAGAAATAATATACATTAAAATTCTTTCGATGCTTGCAAAAACATTATCTTATCGTATGCGAAAATATTTACTATTCTTATAAGAAAACTGTTTTGAATTTTTTCAGGTGTAACAAATTATAACTGTAGCGAGCTAAATTTATTTAGAACTTAAAACGATACAAAAAAATTGTGTCAAGGATTAACATAGAACAACTACTTAATGCACGATTTACTTCTACGTGACTTTTTATTACACCAAATCTTTTTATTATATTACTCGTTTGCTTCAGAAACGAGATAATTTAGTAGTGTAAAGTGGATGGTTCTAGGCCAGCCCAAATATTAACAAGCCCAAATCACTTTTCCATATAAATTTCTGAGGGAGTATGCAATTCATATGAAAAATATACAGTGAAACCACAAGTACCGTTTTCTTCTCACATATTCTTTTCCTCTATTCAATTTTACTCAGTTAAAATACAGAGTATTAGGAACGAACTGTACAAGTCACACTAGAATAAAGAAATAAGAGAATGCGTTAATTGTTTTGTTGTAAATACATATAAATATGTTTTTACTTTTATTTCACCTCTTTATTTGCTAACAATAACAAAGAAGATTGCCATTTGGTTTAATATATAATTGAATCTTTTTTAAACATTAAAAAAAAGCTTAATATTAATAAATAAATTAAAACCATAATTGCTTTAATTTATTATAAGCTATCATTGACAATCGTATTGAAATGTGCTAAAATTGCATTTAAGAAAATCTATCAGAAGTCACACTTCTTAATTTATATATGCATTTCTTGATCTCTTATTCTCATTATAAAAACAGAAAACAATTCGATCTCAATTACTTGATATTTCGTGAAATCCATGTAAAAGAAATCTACTTATATGTATGAATATTTATCCATTCGCAAATTATTGCTAATCTCTGGTTTTGCTTTACAATCAATCCAATAGTGCATACATGTATAATAAAAATTATGTGAGTACTTTTGATTTTGTTTATGACGCGTTAATAAAAATTGACTGATAACGAAGATTTGATTTAAAAACAATGTAGAGAAAAACTGTTTTAATTTAGAGAGGAGGAAATAATAAGTTTAATTTTATATAAAAGCAAGTGAATATTGTTTAATTGTCACTAGCCGAATAGCTGTTGATGAATACGTATCTCGTACTCATTTTTATTAAACGGAGTTTTGAATTACTTTTATTTATATATTTGGAAAATTTGTTTAATAAAAAACACTATATATTAAAATAAAGTAATATTAATTGAAAAACTAAAAAACACAAAACCTGAATATATCTTTGGAAGTTGATATTAAGCGATATAAGTATCAAACGATAAGAAATCGTTTGCTTTAATTATTTAAACAGGTCAAGAATTTCAACACTAAATATAATGATCCAATGCGAGAAATGCAGTAAATCATTTTCTAGTAGTGAAAATTTAGCACGGCATGTGAAATTTATTCATAATAAGCTTGAACTAATGTGTGAGTTTTGTGGAATGGAAATGGATAATATAAGAAAGCTAAAATATCATCAATTAAATAATCATCAATTGAAATTAACATTCAATAATAGTATGAAAAGACTACACTCTTTAGAAAATAAATCCAGTGCAATTACAAAGAAGACTAAAGTAGATATTGATAATGGAGTGGGTGATAATACGATAAAAAGTGAATTAATAAAATGTGAAATTTGCAATTTAGAAGTTATAAAAAAGTATTTCCATAATCATCTCAAGAGTGTTGAACATAAAAATAACATTTTAAAGAAGTATGAAAGTGATGATTCAATACAAGTAATTGAAAGTGCTTTTAAATCAAGAATAATCGGTTATCGTGTTTCTGATTTATCAACGGATCACGTTGACTTACTAGAATTTATTAAGTCTATTAAACCGAAAATAATTAATTTAATAGACCAACAAATAAAAACAAATAATGCTAAAAAACTAATTTTGAACTGTTCACATCTTATATAAAATATGATTCAAAAAATCCAGAAACTAGTAACATCAACACAATAAAAACTTTTAACACTAAAAACGTTATTCTTACAGAAGGAAGTGATCTTGATTTAACGATAAACCAAGTTATTAGAGACTTTGAAACTCAAAGTGAGGATTTTCAAGAGAGAGAATCAGGTTGGGCATTACAAAAAATTCTATTTCTGGAAATTAATGTCAATAAATATAACCCAATGAGAGGTTCATCGTATATATCTCTCCCAGATAACATCAAAAGAAAGAAGGCGGTGATTAATATCGAAAACGCCGATCAGGCCTGTTTCGCTTGGTCTGTTGTTGCTGCATTGAATCATGATGTTAAAAAACCTAAACGAGTGTCATCTTATAAACATTACTCAACACAATTAATTTTAGATAATATAAGTTTTCCGGTATCTATTAAAGATATTTCCTTATTTGAACAATTAAACAATATTAGCATTAACGTGTATGGATTAGAAAACAATCAAGTCATCGGTCCTTTATATTTTACCAACTTTAAACAAAAAAATCATGTTAACCTTTTGTATTTGGAAAATGATAAAAACAATCACTACTGTTGGATTAAAAATTTAAGTAGATTAGTGGATCAACAGATATCCAAACGTGCAAATAAAAAACATATTTGTGATGGTTGTTTGACTTTCTTTAGAGATGAAACTCAATTAAACATACATATTAAATATGGCTGTAATCGAATAAAATCTATTCTCCCTACTGAGAAAAATAACGTTCTTGAATTCAAGAACTACAAGCACAAACTACGACTTCCTTACGTGATATACTGTGATTTTGAAGCAATTTTAAAACCAATAGATTTCTGTAGTCCAAATTCTGAAACATCGTTTACTGAAAATGTTTTACAACATGAACCTTGTAGTTTTGCATATTATATCAAATGTTCTTTTGATGATAGTAAATCTAAATTTGCTACATATAGAGGTAGTGATTGTGGAAAAAATTTTATTGATCAAATAAAAAAAGATTTGGAAGTTATATATGATGAGATGCATGTGAACAAAGTAATGGAGAAACTTTCATCCGCTGACCAATTAAGTTATGATAATGCTCTTAAATGTCATATTTGTAATGGTAATTTTGATGATTTTGAAAACTATAAAGTAAGAGATCATTGTCATTTAACCGGTCTGTTCACGGGTGCTGCTCATACTAAATGTAACTCAAATTATAAAATAGCTGAATTTGTACCTCTAGTTTGTCACAATTTAAGCGGTTACGATGCACATTTTATTATAAAGGAATTAGGGTTTGATACTGAAACTATAGACTTAATCGCACAGAATAAAGAACGATATATATCGTTCACAAAGCATTTCAAAATAAGCGATTCCAAAAAAATTAAATTACGGTTTATAGATTCATTTAAATTTATGCCAACTAGTATTGATTAGGGTTTCTAATCCGGATATCCGGATATCGAATTATCCGGATTATTCGACCATATTTTGACTATTCGATTATCCGGATACTTTTTTGCAACTATCCGAATATTAAAAAATCCTTTATTTTGTAAAAAAATAATCAAATTGCGTTGAAAAGTTCAAATAACTATTAACTTGCGTTGCAAAGTTTGTTAGTGCAGTGAAGTGACTACAAGTTTTAAAAATTTATTTACAACTTTAATGTTTTGAAAACTGTCATCATTGAATATTTTATGAAACACTTCGTGAATCTGCAGTGTAAAGATATTTTACTAATATTTATTTAATGCTATATTAATTTTAAAAAAATAATGTTTTATAAAATTTAAGCCCTGTCAATAAAATCTGAAGTGTTGGCAATTTTTTTTAAAGTTTATGAGAGCTGTACTTCTAAATTATGACTCTGAGGAAATCACTAATGGAATTACTATTGAAAGTGAAGATGAAGAAAGTCTAAGTAGTGAAGTTTGTATAAGAAATCGTGACTGCAGAAAGTACTTGAGAATGCTATTGCTTTAATTACTCATGTTGAGAAGCAGAATGAAGGAAGTTCCATATTGCTGAAAAAAGATTTCATTTATTTAAATAATTATAAAAAACGGAGGGCAATTTAAATATTCTATATTGCGTATTATTACCAATAAAAAATACATCGACTGCAACGGAGCGGGTATTTTCAATTGCTGGTCTTACCAAGACAAAAATTAGAACTCGACTCAATTTCGAGACATTGTAATAATTAATTAATTAATGCAATAATTTTTCTAAAATATGCATTTTTATAAATGCATAAATAACTTCATTAATTTAATTAAATTTATCAATAACCTAATTTTTTTATTATTATTATTTATGATTTGTTACTAGTTTTGTTATTTTGTGACTATGTATAAAAATTAATAATATAGATACACGAAAAATATACATAAATGACCGCAAAGAGAAATACCGCAAAGTAAACAACATGTTTTATTTATTGTTTAATTATTCGGATATCCGGATTATCCGGATAATTTATTGTTTATGTATTCGATAACCGGATAATGAAATAGGTCGGATATTTAGAAACCCTAGTATTGATAAACTATCAAGCAATCTTAGCGAATTTCAATTCAAGGAAGTCAAAAAGATGTTTCCTTTACCAAATGATTTCGATCTTATAAGGAAAAAAGGTGTTTTCCCGTATGATTTCCTTGACTCTTTTGAACGATTTAATGATTTGCATCTGCCATCCAAACAGAATTTTTTTAATAAATTACAAAATACTAATATAACCGATGATCAATATAATCATGCCTTAAATGTTTGGAATACATTTAAGTGTAAGAACTTAGGAGAATATTCTGATTTATATTTGAAATCAGATGTTCTTATCCTGGCTGATATATTTGAGAATTTTCGAAACGTTTGTATGCAAACCTATGATCTTGATCCTGCTCATTATTACACAGCTCCCGGTTTAAGTTGGGATGCAATGCTTAAGTTCACTCAAGTTAAATTAGAATTATTTCAAGATATAAACATGGTAAATTATATTAAAAAGGGCATTCGAGGCGGCCTAGCACAATGCTCCAAGCGATATGCAAAAGCAAATAATAAATATATGAAAAAATACAATGAAGAAATTGAATCTTCGTTTCTTATTTATTTGGATGCAAACAATCTATATGGCTGGGCTATGAGTCAATCACTCCCACATGCCAATTTCAGATGGCTTGATACAAGCGAAGTTGCAAAATTTGATGTTAATTGCTTGACCGATAATGATTCAAAGTTGGGCTATATTCTAGAAGTTGACTTAGATTATCCTAAACAGTTACATAGAAATCACAATGATCTGCCATTTTGTATGGAAAATATCAAACCGTTTTATACATCTTCCAAAGAAAATAAATTGATCGCTAGCTTACTTTCTAAAACAAATTACATTATTCATCAAAGTAATTTAAAGCAATGTATTAATAATGGATTGGTGTTAACAAAAATACACAGAGTTCTAGAGTTTAGTCAAAAACCATGGCTTAAAACATATATAGATTTAAATACAGATCTTCGAACGAAAGCCAAAAATTCATTTGAAAAGGATTTCTATAAGTTAATGAATAATAGTATTTTTGGAAAAACGATAGAAAATGTTGATAAGAGAACAGATGTAAGGTTATTAACACATTGGGAAAATTTAGGTAATAAATTCGGTGCAAGTAATCTAATCAGCAAACCCAATTTTCATTCATCTTCAGTATTTACTGAAAATCTAGTAGCAATTCAAATGAATCGACTGTCTGTCATCTATAATAAACCTATTTATATAGGTTTCAGTGTTTTAGATTTATCTAAAACTCTTATGTACGACTTTCATTACAACTATATTAAAACAAAGTATAATGATAATGCATCGCTCTTGTATACTGATACAGATTCATTAATTTATGAGATTCGAACCAATGATTTCTACAAAGATATTAAACCTGATGTTAATATAAAATTTGATACTTCAGATTATCGAATCGAAAACATATACGGTTTACCACTTGTAAATAAAAAAGTTTTGGGGATGTTTAAAGATGAATGTGGTGGAAAATTATTAACCGAATTTGTTGGTCTAAAAGCTAAATCTTATTGTTTATTACTTGAAGATGATAACATCATTACAAAAAAAATTAAAGGTGTTAAGAAATCAGTTGTTTCAAACAGTATAAATCTAAATGATTTTAAAAATTGTTTAAATAAAAATGAAAATATTATTAGAACTCAATCAAATTTTAAGAGTATTAAACATAATTTATTTACTCAATTGGTAAACAAAATAGCATTAACAAATAGAGATGACAAAAGATTTGTCATACCAAATTCACATAGAACACTAGCTTGGGGCCATCAAAAGATTGAAGAGTTTTATTTTATCTAAATTAAATCTAGAGTTTAGCACAAACTTAAATAAATTTCTTATACAAGTTAAAAAACTTTAATATCGTCAATTGACATATCAGTCGGTATACTTAACATATAATCAAAATATTCAATTTAGCGTTTAATTTAAATTATAGATAACAATATATACTAGTATTTGAATAAAATTATATTTCATTGTTTTCCTTTAACATGCTTTTAATGTTAATAATTAAAAAACTATTCAAAAGCTTAGTTATTAGTATTAAGAAAATATGTAATAGAGATGTCAAATAAAATATATTCAAGGAAATATAAATAAAATGGTTTCATTTAATTACTATATCATATATTAACATACTGAAACATCATATTTTACAATTACATTACTGTCCATAACTTAATTGTTAATAAGAAGTCCTTTTAAGTAAATTCAAATACGACTCTCAAGAAAGTACCATTAAAAAAATAATTAGCTTATAACCTAAAATCTATTTTTCTTCGATTGTAACGAAGTTTAATATAACTATAATGTTTTATCAATGTGCTTGATTAAAATCTTTCATATATTACACCACAGCATTATGGTGAAATGCTTTAATTTATTTTAATTTCCTCTTATTAGATAAACGTTGGCTAAACATTACCCTTGTGACGAACATCCAACTAACGCTGTAAAATGCATTTCTACTATTTTCAATAAACAATTACAAGTAGTGCATTTATTTTACATATTCAATTTGAACAGAAAACCAATAATAAGAAAAATAAAAAAAAAAAAATCATCGAACTCTGAAATCTGATTACATACTACAAACGACTCAAACGTGTATGATCATGTTTAATACCCATTTCTTTTATTTGAGCGTGACGTCATAAATAAGTGACGTCGTATGATGTACTTATAAAAGTTGTTGATCTAGTTTTAATTTATAATGACATTGTGAAGTTTTAAATATTATGTAGATGATAAAAATTATGCATATGAGACAAAAACGCGTTTTTTAACCGTCCATAAAACAACAACCAAAACAAAAATTACGTAAAAATTAACAACTATACAAATGCACAAGAAATCTTTTATAAAAAAATACGATAACGTAGAAAAAAAAACTATATTAAAAAATATTTGAAAATTTAAAAAAAAAAACAATAAAAAAAATTAAAAAATATTTAAAAATTAAAAAACAAAAAAATTAAAAAAATTTTTAATTAAAAAATTTTTTTAATTTTTTTGTTTTTTAATTTTTAAATATTTTTTTATTTTTTTTATTGTTTTTTTTTTTTTAATTTTCAAATATTTTTTAATATAGTTTTTTTTTCTACGTTATCGTATTTTTTTATAAAAGATTTCTTGTGCATTTGTATAGTTGTTAATTTTTACGTAATTTTTGTTTTGGTTGTTGTTTTATGGACGGTTAAAAAACGCGTTTTTGTCTCATATGCATAATTTTTATCATCTACATAATATTTAAAACTTCACAATGTCATTATAAATTAAAACTAGATCAACAACTTTTATAAGTACATCATACGACGTCACTTATTTATGACGTCACGCTCAAATAAAAGAAATGGGTATTAAACATGATCATACACGTTTGAGTCGTTTGTAGTATGTAATCAGATTTCAGAGTTCGATGATTTTTTTTTTTTTATTTTTCTTATTATTGGTTTTCTGTTCAAATTGAATATGTAAAATAAATGCACTACTTGTAATTGTTTATTGAAAATAGTAGAAATGCATTTTACAGCGTTAGTTGGATGTTCGTCACAAGGGTAATGTTTAGCCAACGTTTATCTAATAAGAGGAAATTAAAATAAATTAAAGCATTTCACCATAATGCTGTGGTGTAATATATGAAAGATTTTAATCAAGCACATTGATAAAACATTATAGTTATATTAAACTTCGTTACAATCGAAGAAAAATAGATTTTAGGTTATAAGCTAATTATTTTTTTAATGGTACTTTCTTGAGAGTCGTATTTGAATTTACTTAAAAGGACTTCTTATTAACAATTAAGTTATGGACAGTAATGTAATTGTAAAATATGATGTTTCAGTATGTTAATATATGATATAGTAATTAAATGAAACCATTTTATTTATATTTCCTTGAATATATTTTATTTGACATCTCTATTACATATTTTCTTAATACTAATAACTAAGCTTTTGAATAGTTTTTTAATTATTAACATTAAAAGCATGTTAAAGGAAAACAATGAAATATAATTTTATTCAAATACTAGTATATATTGTTATCTATAATTTAAATTAAACGCTAAATTGAATATTTTGATTATATGTTAAGTATACCGACTGATATGTCAATTGACGATATTAAAGTTTTTTAACTTGTATAAGAAATTTATTTAAGTTTGTGCTAAACTCTAGATTTAATTTAGATAAAATAAAACTCTTCAATCTTTTGATGGCCCCAAGCTAGTGTTCTATGTGAATTTGGTATGACAAATCTTTTGTCATCTCTATTTGTTAATGCTATTTTGTTTACCAATTGAGTAAATAAATTATGTTTAATACTCTTAAAATTTGATTGAGTTCTAATAATATTTTCATTTTTATTTAAACAATTTTTAAAATCATTTAGATTTATACTGTTTGAAACAACTGATTTCTTAACACCTTTAATTTTTTTTGTAATGATGTTATCATCTTCAAGTAATAAACAATAAGATTTAGCTTTTAGACCAACAAATTCGGTTAATAATTTTCCACCACATTCATCTTTAAACATCCCCAAAACTTTTTTATTTACAAGTGGTAAACCGTATATGTTTTCGATTCGATAATCTGAAGTATCAAATTTTATATTAACATCAGGTTTAATATCTTTGTAGAAATCATTGGTTCGAATCTCATAAATTAATGAATCTGTATCAGTATACAAGAGCGATGCATAATCATTATACTTTGTTTTAATATAGTTGTAATGAAAGTCGTACATAAGAGTTTTAGATAAATCTAAAACACTGAAACCTATATAAATAGGTTTATTATAGATGACAGACAGTCGATTCATTTGAATTGCTACTAGATTTTCAGTAAATACTGAAGATGAATGAAAATTGGGTTTGCTGATTAGATTACTTGCACCGAATTTATTACCTAAATTTTCCCAATGTGTTAATAACCTTACATCTGTTCTCTTATCAACATTTTCTATCGTTTTTCCAAAAATACTATTATTCATTAACTTATAGAAATCCTTTTCAAATGAATTTTTGGCTTTCGTTCGAAGATCTGTATTTAAATCTATATATGTTTTAAGCCATGGTTTTTGACTAAACTCTAGAACTCTGTGTATTTTTGTTAACACCAATCCATTATTAATACATTGCTTTAAATTACTTTGATGAATAATGTAATTTGTTTTAGAAAGTAAGCTAGCGATCAATTTATTTTCTTTGGAAGATGTATAAAACGGTTTGATATTTTCCATACAAAATGGCAGATCATTGTGATTTCTATGTAACTGTTTAGGATAATCTAAGTCAACTTCTAGAATATAGCCCAACTTTGAATCATTATCGGTCAAGCAATTAACATCAAATTTTGCAACTTCGCTTGTATCAAGCCATCTGAAATTGGCATGTGGGAGTGATTGACTCATAGCCCAGCCATATAGATTGTTTGCATCCAAATAAATAAGAAACGAAGATTCAATTTCTTCATTGTATTTTTTCATATATTTATTATTTGCTTTTGCATATCGCTTGGAGCATTGTGCTAGGCCGCCTCGAATGCCCTTTTTAATATAATTTACCATGTTTATATCTTGAAATAATTCTAATTTAACTTGAGTGAACTTAAGCATTGCATCCCAACTTAAACCGGGAGCTGTGTAATAATGAGCAGGATCAAGATCATAGGTTTGCATACAAACGTTTCGAAAATTCTCAAATATATCAGCCAGGATAAGAACATCTGATTTCAAATATAAATCAGAATATTCTCCTAAGTTCTTACACTTAAATGTATTCCAAACATTTAAAGCATGATTATATTGATCATCGGTTATATTAGTATTTTGTAATTTATTAAAAAAATTCTGTTTGGATGGCAGATGCAAATCATTAAATCGTTCAAAAGAGTCAAGGAAATCATACGGGAAAACACCTTTTTTCCTTATAAGATCGAAATCATTTGGTAAAGGAAACATCTTTTTGACTTCCTTGAATTGAAATTCGCTAAGATTGCTTGATAGTTTATCAATACTAGTTGGCATAAATTTAAATGAATCTATAAACCGTAATTTAATTTTTTTGGAATCGCTTATTTTGAAATGCTTTGTGAACGATATATATCGTTCTTTATTCTGTGCGATTAAGTCTATAGTTTCAGTATCAAACCCTAATTCCTTTATAATAAAATGTGCATCGTAACCGCTTAAATTGTGACAAACTAGAGGTACAAATTCAGCTATTTTATAATTTAAGTTACATTTAGTATGAGCAGCACCCGTGAACAGACCGGTTAAATGACAATGATCTCTTACTTTATAGTTTTCAAAATCATCAAAATTACCATTACAAATATGACATTTAAGAGCATTATCATAACTTAATTGGTCAGCGGATGAAAGTTTCTCCATTACTTTGTTCACATGCATCTCATCATATATAACTTCCAAATCTTTTTTTATTTGATCAATAAAATTTTTTCCACAATCACTACCTCTATATGTAGCAAATTTAGATTTACTATCATCAAAAGAACATTTGATATAATATGCAAAACTACAAGGTTCATGTTGTAAAACATTTTCAGTAAACGATGTTTCAGAATTTGGACTACAGGAATCTATTGGTTTTAAAATTGCTTCAAAATCACAGTATATCACGTAAGGAAGTCGTAGTTTGTGCTTGTAGTTCTTGAATTCAAGAACGTTATTTTTCTCAGTAGGGAGAATAGATTTTTTTCGATTACAGCCATATTTAATATGTATGTTTAATTGAGTTTCATCTCTAAAGAAAGTCAAACAGCCATCACAAATATGTTTTTTATTTGCACGTTTGGATATCTGTTGATCCACTAATCTACTTAAATTTTTAATCCAACAGTAGTGATTGTTTTTATCATTTTCCAAATACAAAAGGTTAACATGATTTTTTTGTTTAAAGTTGGTAAAATATAAAGGACCGATGACTTGATTGTTTTCTAATCCATACACGTTAATGCTAATATTGTTTAATTGTTCAAATAAGGAAATATCTTTAATAGATACCGGAAAACTTATATTATCTAAAATTAATTGTGTTGAGTAATGTTTATAAGATGACACTCGTTTAGGTTTTTTAACATCATGATTCAATGCAGCAACAACAGACCAAGCGAAACAGGCCTGATCGGCGTTTTCGATATTAATCACCGCCTTCTTTCTTTTGATGTTATCTGGGAGAGATATATACGATGAACCTCTCATTGGGTTATATTTATTGACATTAATTTCCAGAAATAGAATTTTTTGTAATGCCCAACCTGATTCTCTCTCTTGAAAATCCTCACTTTGAGTTTCAAAGTCTCTAATAACTTGGTTTATCGTTAAATCAAGATCACTTCCTTCTGTAAGAATAACGTTTTTAGTGTTAAAAGTTTTTATTGTGTTGATGTTACTAGTTTCTGGATTTTTTGAATCATATTTTATATAAGATGTGAACAGTTCAAAATTAGTTTTTATAGCATTATTTGTTTTTATTTGTTGGTCTATTAAATTAATTATTTTCGGTTTAATAGACTTAATAAATTCTAGTAAGTCAACGTGATCCGTTGATAAATCAGAAACACGATAACCGATTATTCTTGATTTAAAAGCACTTTCAATTACTTGTATTGAATCATCACTTTCATACTTCTTTAAAATGTTATTTTTATGTTCAACACTCTTGAGATGATTATGGAAATACTTTTTTATAACTTCTAAATTGCAAATTTCACATTTTATTAATTCACTTTTTATCGTATTATCACCCACTCCATTATCAATATCTACTTTAGTCTTCTTTGTAATTGCACTGGATTTATTTTCTAAAGAGTGTAGTCTTTTCATACTATTATTGAATGTTAATTTCAATTGATGATTATTTAATTGATGATATTTTAGCTTTCTTATATTATCCATTTCCATTCCACAAAACTCACACATTAGTTCAAGCTTATTATGAATAAATTTCACATGCCGTGCTAAATTTTCACTACTAGAAAATGATTTACGGCATTTCTCGCATTGGATCATTATATTTAGTGTTGAAATTCTTGACCTGTTTAAATAATTAAAGCAAACGATTTCTTATCGTTTGATACTTATATCGCTTAATATCAACTTCCAAAGATATATTCAGGTTTTGTGTTTTTTAGTTTTTCAATTAATATTACTTTATTTTAATATATAGTGTTTTTTATTAAACAAATTTTCCAAATATATAAATAAAAGTAATTCAAAACTCCGTTTAATAAAAATGAGTACGAGATACGTATTCATCAACAGCTATTCGGCTAGTGACAATTAAACAATATTCACTTGCTTTTATATAAAATTAAACTTATTATTTCCTCCTCTCTAAATTAAAACAGTTTTTCTCTACATTGTTTTTAAATCAAATCTTCGTTATCAGTCAATTTTTATTAACGCGTCATAAACAAAATCAAAAGTACTCACATAATTTTTATTATACATGTATGCACTATTGGATTGATTGTAAAGCAAAACCAGAGATTAGCAATAATTTGCGAATGGATAAATATTCATACATATAAGTAGATTTCTTTTACATGGATTTCACGAAATATCAAATAATTGAGATCGAATTGTTTTCTGTTTTTATAATGAGAATAAGAGATCAAGAAATGCATATATAAATTAAGAAGTGTGACTTCTGATAGATTTTCTTAAATGCAATTTTAGCACATTTCAATACGATTGTCAATGATAGCTTATAATAAATTAAAGCAATTATGGTTTTAATTTATTTATTAATATTAAGCTTTTTTTTAATGTTTAAAAAAGATTCAATTATATATTAAACCAAATGGCAATCTTCTTTGTTATTGTTAGCAAATAAAGAGGTGAAATAAAAGTAAAAACATATTTATATGTATTTACAACAAAACAATTAACGCATTCTCTTATTTCTTTATTCTAGTGTGACTTGTACAGTTCGTTCCTAATACTCTGTATTTTAACTGAGTAAAATTGAATAGAGGAAAAGAATATGTGAGAAGAAAACGGTACTTGTGGTTTCACTGTATATTTTTCATATGAATTGCATACTCCCTCAGAAATTTATATGGAAAAGTGATTTGGGCTTGTTAATATTTGGGCTGGCCTAGAACCATCCACTTTACACTACTTAATTTAATCCTTATAATAACGCGGTTGTTTAGAATGATTTTAAAATTTATTTTTCAAAAAGCTATCTTTTTGACAAGAAGATGTGACAAGGAAATGTAAACCGCCAGCTAGTAGGATAATGTATGTATAGAGAAAATGTTTAATCCAAAATGAGAACAGGCTATCGCATTAATTGTTATAAGAATAATCTTGCTGTGTTTAAAGCTTGTTACAAATGTTCATTTTAAAATGAATTTGATTTTGTAAAAAATTTGCTTTGATAATAAATTTTGTTTTAAATAAGGTTTATCTGTCAGCAAATCAGCAAGTTTTTCGGTCAAAGTCAATCTCGTTTGAATTTTACTCGCTACAAATAAAATCAGTGTTAAGCTTATATATTTGGCGAAAATATCTAACAAATTAACTGTATCAAAAACATATCTGAAAAAGTTACTTTAGCCATAACCTCTGAAACATTTTCAACATCCATTTTTATTTTATATTTCTTTATGTTTCCTTTGGGATAAATTAATCCAATGAAAACTTAATATTTATTTTTTGTAAATGGAAAGCAAAATAAATTTTTTTTTATCCTTTAAACGAAAAAAATTTATTCTTAGATTTCTATTTGTTTTACTTTAACATTCATCTTGACTGAACTTATAATGTATTGTTCCACGGTAAGTTTTCCCTTGGACCGGAAACAGTCTAATTCATTTCTATTAGAATTTTCCATTTTATTTTAGTGTACTTATTCTTAACTTCTCATCTCCTACTTTATTGTTGTTTAGTTTTTGCTGTAACTTTTAGATTGTGTTTTTTCATTGAGAACGACGATCTACAAAAAACCAAAGTTGATTTTGTCTTAAAAATGTATGCATTAGAATGTAAAAGAATTTAGAAAAAGACTTTTTGATCGATGAGCATCTAGAATAGGACTGCCAATATTAGGTTGGACTGTCTACTAAATGAGTTGGTTACGGTTCACCGCCTCATGGTCCACCGCCCATGGTTCGCTGTTTATCAGTTCACCGCGCACGGTTTACAGCCAGCACATTTCACCGCGAACGGTTTACCGTCAGCAAACTTCCCCGCTAACATTTACATTATTTCATCTCATCCACCGCCCGGCGGTGAAACTCGTTTCAGGAATTTTCCTGTAACTTTTTTAATAAAAAATTGTTGTATAACCGGCATTACAATATGTGAAACGTTTTCGCCTATTTATTCGCCACACATACAAATAACATTCGCAACACATGTATTTATTGTGTCTTTATCACAATATGCATCTTGCATCGCAAACTTAAAATTAAATTAAATCCAAACGTATAAGTAAGCATATGTAATAATAATGTGATTATGATGAATAAATTAAAATGATAAGATCATGACAGTAAAGATATAAAAATGCTTAGGTCATTAAATATAAATTTAATTGGTTATGATTGTTTATTAACATGAGTAAATTTCTCGAACGATAATAAATTTTACATGTTTAATTGACATACATAATATTTGTGATAAGATAATTTCATTTGAAATAAATTAGAATAAGATTTAATGATTGATGATTATAGTAAATTTATTAAACATTTGCGTAGGGCAAACGAATTTTTTAGGGTTTTTTATGAGAATTGTTATTGCTATGATTGGAATATCTTTAGTTAGCGACTGTTGCTAAATTCTGTAACTGTGCAGCGGTGAAGTGTTAAAAATTTCTTCCTTTCTTTTCAACTTTACAAAAAAAGCTTATGTATCGAAAATTAAAAACAAAATCCATAAAAAATATTCAAATACAGGTAACCCTTGAATTATGCGACACTTGAATTATGCGATTTTGGTTATATGCAGTTCAAAATTTGCGTCAAAATTTTAAATTATGCGCAAATTTTTAGATTAGTGCGATTAAACTTTTCGCTACAACTTTACTACACCTAACAAATACGTATTCATTTTATGTACGTACGTTCCCCGATCTTGCGTTGTCTTCTCTTTGCTTTATCCTCAGTATAATATATTTGGGTACATCAACACCGCTGAGCGCATGTTGTTGTGAAACCTAGGCCGTGAAATGTTACTATTTATGTAACTTTGATGGACAGCTGCACAATTATTCTTACCACAACAATAGATGATAATTAAAGCGGACAAATACCTAAAAGACTACTCGTATATCAATTCTTAAAGCAAGAAAAAAGTACAAAGATTTTAATCCGCAAGAGGTCGCATTTCTTTATTTCTATAAAGTAATGGATCAAGCGGTCTTATAGCAAAATCATTCCTCATTCATCTTTGGTTTTTCTCAAGCTTTCAAACATTTTGATATGAAAAAATTATCCCTTCTTGTGGTTCTACAAAATGTGTGTTCCAGAAGTTAAAAAACAGATTTTAAAATATTGATCACCATTGATAATACTTTTGGCATTCAACGGATCTCAACCATTCTAACATTAAATTTATTTTTTACCACCTAATAAAACTATTCTGCAGCCATTAGAGTAGAGAATTACTACCAAAATATTTTTGCGAGTAGCATTTGTATATTCCTGGATAGATTAGATAACTCTTGAGATACAAAAGTAAGCATACCATGGAAGAATTATACCATGAGAAAATGCATAAAGTTCATTGTAAATTCTATTATAGAATTAAAGCCATTTACACTTAAGAGCTCCTGCACAACAACAATGGCTAGTCAGAGTCGATATATTAAATCTCGTAACAAAAGCTCAAGTTGAACTAAGGAACTTTGCACATTTGGTGCATTGTTATAATATTGGAGAAGATAAATTTGACAAAAAAAAAACTTCTTCTGATATGCAATTTGCGTGACTAGAATGACGACGACGAGAATGACGATGCCTGAACCCGAAACGACGTCATATTTAACTCAAATATGCTATCAGACTGTATTGCTATTGTCATTCTACAACATTTTTTTTGAAACCATTACCTGATATGGAAAGGGGTTTAAAATTTAAGTGTGAATTTCAATGATTTTGGCTCCACACTTTGAATCAAACAAACAGACAGATCGCTCTAAAAAGCAATTATTACTAACAAATTTCATAAGTTTCAAAACTACAGTCTCTGCTCCTACAGTAAATGTTTGCGGTATAGAAGGCGTCATAAAAACATCTACAATACAACAGAAACTGACGACTAAATTTTTGTCACAAAAGTGAGGACGATAATGTTAAATTAGCGAATTAAAAATGTCAAATTAGAGATTTATTCTGTACGTAACTATATTATCGGTTTTACGTGTTCTAATACATAAACCATTTGATTTTCAAGTGAATGAAAAATATTTTTATTTACAAATAATAGGGCTATTATTTTGAAAACGTACATTTTTTTGTTGATTTTTAAATTTTTGATTTTTAAAAAATCTGAAATTTTGATATATTGTTGGCATTGACAAAAGGAAAAAAGTTATTTCTGCTTTTATTTTTTGAGTACTCTGAATCGGAGTTATGCGCGGTTGAATTTTGAGGCTTTTTCACGTAGTTTTTGGTAATGGTGGCAATGTTTTGTGAATAGGTGCCACAAATTTCATCCGACTTACGTATATTTTTGCAAGTAAAAAGGAAAATAATTGAATAATTGAAATAATTAAGTTTAAAATTAATAACTTTTCTCTTTTCCGCTAGGCGGCGCGTAAAACCTTGATTTACTTCAAAGCTCATATCTCAAAAAGTAGGTTTTTTTTTTTTTGTTTTTCACAAATTTTAAAGTAAACATATGCAGCTATGAAATTGAGAAATAAAAAGTCAGCAATTCAATATGGATTTTTTCTTACGATTCTTTAGAGTTTGGTATATGAAAAATTCACATGTGTTTTTTTATTAAGTTAATAATCCTGTACTAAATGTGGATCTAATAAATTAAACATTTCATATTTTAACACCTGCAATAAATTTGAACCATTTTTTGTGCGGTTAAATGGTTAAAAACTTATTAAAAATGAATTTAAGTTAAGTGGTAAAATAAAGGAATTTAAATTATTAAAAGGGTGTGTAAAATGTTTATTCATTTTAAAAAATGTCTATTCAGCCCCTTTTTACTAATTAAAATCTCATTAGAGGCTCATAATTTTAACATTTAAAATTTCTAATGACGCCCACAAACGGTTTTTGACCAAATCATACTTGCATCCAATCAAAATATATTAAATTGTACCTACCTAATTTTACCTGATTCTACCTATGTCAAAACTATTTCAAGGGTATATACATATTGATTGAATTGCCTTATAATCAATTATATTCCAAAATATTTAGAAGACATAACGTTTAGAAAAGATAATAATAGAAATGCCTTTCAAATTGTGCTGTAACTTGTACGGTCTCAAAAATCATCAGCGGACATCAAAAAATGTGAAACTGGTCACACCAGCTGTTATTCAAAAAGCTGCGACCCTAAATTTTACTTTGCGTGATGACCAGTTTATATGTGAAACATGTCGCACTTATATCTATAAAAATAATGTAAATTTAATTATTTTATTAAAATGAATAAAAATTCATATGCAACTAATATTTTCTATACAGCAGCTTTCATGTTCGGAAACTATCGATAGTGAAATTATTTCTATAAATCAGGATGTTGAAAATGTTCCAACGAACGAAAATATTCAAATACCTCCAGCATCTTTAGATCCATCACCAGTTTCGGTTGATACTATATCTCCACCAGTTCCTGAACTACTTAATGACATTTTAGAAGATATTAACAATGTTCTTGGAAGTTTAGCCGAATCTCCTATCAAACAAAATCATATTACAACAGGAAGTTATAAAAAAATTGCAAGTGTCACATCGGCAATAAGTCAAAGAATATTTCAAGTAGATTCAGTTAAAGTGTTATCACCAAACGAAGAATGTGAATATACATCATGGCTTATGAACCTTAAAAAGAGTTTAAAGATGCCAGCTGTAAATCAAAACAAGTGTTTTTGTTGACAACTCTACCACGTAAATTTTGGTCAAATCAACGTATCCAGGATGAATTTAATGCATCAAGACGACTGGTAGAATTCGCCATGGATCTGTTGGAAACAGTAGGTCCTTACAGTTGGCCTCAAAGCAAACAAGTGCACAGTTTGTCACAAAATATAGTAAAACAAATTCAAACATACTTCTTATCAGAGGAAATTAGTAGAACAATGCCTGGCCTTAAAGATGTTGTTACTATTACAGAAGGATCGACAAAAATTAAGAAATCAAACCGGTTGGTGTTATGAACCCTCACCGACATCTACGAAATGTTCTTGGAAGAAAACAAAGAACTCAAGGATTCCACTGTTTTTTACCGGATAACACTACACCCGATAAAATAATTGCCAAAATGTTTTCTTTTTCTGATGATCATAAATATTTCAATTTAAAGGCAAAAAAAAATATATAAATTAATTTTTTAATGTATTTATTTATAATATTGATTAAATTATAATGTTTATAGGAAAAATATTTTTTAATGTTTTTTTCTAATGTTAGTGTTGGTGATGTTGAAATTATAACAAAATCTTCGATCATTGGGATCTCCAATTCTTATTCTGAATAAAAACCTGTTTCTCAATCAGAAATACACAAAAAATGGTTCAAATTTATTGCAGGTGTTAAAATATAAAATGTTTAATTTATTAGATCCACATTTAGTACAGGATTATTAACTTAATAAAAAAACACATGTGAATTTTTCATACACCAAACTTTAAAAAATCGTAAGAAAAAATCCATATTGAATTGCTGACTTTTTATTTCTCAATTTCATAGCTGCATATGTTTACTTTAAAATTTGTGAAAAACAAAAAAAAAAAAACCTACTTTTTGAGATATGAGCTTTGAAGTAAACCAAGGTTTTACGCGCCGCCTAGCGGAAACGAGAAAAGTTATTAATTTTAAACTTACTTATTTCAATTATTCAATTATTTTCCTTTTTACTTGCAAAAATATACGTAATTCGGATGAAATTTGTGGCACCTATTCACAAAACATTGCCACCATTACCAAAAACTACGTGAAAAAGCCTCAAAATTCAACCGCGCATAACTCCGATTCAGAGTACACAAAAAATAAAAGCAGAAATAACTTTTTTCCTTTTGTCAATACCAACAAAATATCAAAATTTCAGATTTTTAAAAAATAGTTGTTTTTTTTTCGATGTACGTTTTCAAAATAATAGCGCAATAGTAAAAATAGCTTTTCATGATCATAAATATTTTTCTTTGGTACCAAACCCGCAATTTTGTATGTACTCTTAGTCTCAAATTATGCGTTTTTGAATTGTGCGCTGTTTTGACGGTCCCAAACTACCGCATAATTCAAGGGACACCTGTATATAAATACAAATATATATGAGTTTTCTTTAAATCAAATGATTTAATGATTTATTCTTTCGGCTAATCGGTCTTAATTATGATCTGATATTCAATTATTCTATCATTTAATTGAAAGACGTCAGATATTTAGATATTTTATTTTATTTATTATAATTTCTCGACGTTTCGGTGTTTTATATCACCATTTTCAAGAGTAGTATTATCTAACGGTATAAAAAATTGAGAAACAAGAAATTAAAACTTCGACACAGATAAAAGATAATTAAAATTAATGCTAAAAACTTACTTATAAATATAAAATTTAATCTAATTGTTTAACTGCATACAATTGATAGTCACATATTTTAAAACTTAAATTATCATTATAATATCAATTATTTAACTTATTTAATTTATGTAATGTATAGATCACCAAAAATAATACAGATCGTTCCAGCGGTTGGAAATAATTACATTTAATTTATTCTCCGTCTCTTGTTATCTATGGCAATGTACCGGTGTATCGTATTATGTGTGTTGTTGATGTCGGTGTGTGGTAATGTTGCTGGTGTTGTATGTTTTCTCTTGTTATTGTTTGTGTGTTTGTCTTTTAGTTCGTCCTCTATGATGTTGCAAAAAACATGTGTTATGTTGTCAGTATCTCTTTTTATGTTGTAGGTATTATGTAAGTATATGTGTAGTATTTCCAGTGTTAATCGTTTAGACCAATTTGGTTGTTTATCAAGTATTCTAACGTTATTAAAGTCAGGATAGTGGCCGGTTTTTAGGTGGTGTTCCATCAGAGCAGTTTTATGAATGTTCGGTTGGTGTGCTTTTTTTAGATCGTTCTTATGATTATCCATTCTTTTACTTAGGTATTGTGAAGTTTGTCCTACATATGTTTGTTCGCAAGGTTCAGTATGATTGTCGTTACCCAGACAAGGAATTTCATATACGACATTCGTTGTTTTCATTTTTTGGATAGGATCTTTTAATTTTGTGAAAGTGCGTTTCAGTTGCTTTTCAGATGTTAGAGCTATTTTAGTATCTGGACATACTGTTGTGGTAATTTTTTCGATTTGCTCAGATATGCCTTTAATATATGTCATACTTCTATATTTTATTGTATTTTGGTCAGGTGGGTTATTAGGATTTATTGCTGTTGTTATTTTATTTTGTTTGTGAGTTTTGCTGTGTAAGACTTTTTGTATAAGAAAGTGTGGATAGTTATTGTATATATATATATATATATATATATATATATATATATATATATATATATATATATATATATATATATATATATATATATATATATATATATATATATATATATATATATATATATATATATATATATATATGTATATATATATATATATATATATATATATATATATATATATATATATATATATATATATATGTATATATATATATATATATATATATATATGTATATATATATATATATATATATATATATATATATATATATATATATATATATATATATATATATATATATATATATATATATATATGTATATATATATATATATATATATATATATATATATATATATATATATATATATATATATATATATATATATATATATATATATATATATATATATATATATATATATATATATATATATATATATATATATATATATATATATATATATATATATATATATAGAACAGATCCACGCGAAAGCGATCACTATTTGCGTTTTTTTGGATTCATAATTTTTTATTTATATTTCACCATGCTTATTTGGTAGAATATAAAAAAAAAATTAGGACGTATTTAATATCTTTAATATCTAATTAATATCTTAATTTGTGTAAAACTTACACTGGCTTACCATGAGCTTCATACTGATAAACAATTGGTAATTGCTAATTGATTGCCTAAAGCACTGCAGTTTTCTGCCCTATTCCCACGCTATTTTCGAATTATAAAAAAAAATTATTGATCAACCTAAAAATTTTTATCAGAAAACAATAGAAACTAATTAAAGTAAAACATTATACAAACAGTTTTGTTTCAAATCGACAAGCGCTTCAAGCAACTGCAAATTTAATTTGGTTTTGTGGTGATATTAAAAATTAAATAAAATTTTGTACGTATTCTTGAATGTTTTTATTTTGGTTAACAATATTTAAAGTTTAAGAAAAGTGGTTTTAAGAGAACGACATAACATTTTGATCTGAAAGCAATACTAGTTTATTGGGTTGGTGTGTAATGATATATTTTATTCTCGAGCAAATTTCTATGAGAAATGTATGAATGTTGATCCGAAAATTTTGGGTATTAAAATTGTCAGGGACAGCCCACGCAGGTATAGTATTCCAAAGAGGCGAGACTCTATTAAAAAGCATGCGCACCCTGAAAAGCGACAGTTTTTCCCCTTGTCATTCGAGGAGCCGTAAAAGGATGGCCGCTCCTCATGCCCTAGTGTGGCGAATGAGGTAGTTACAGTAAAAACGATAGGATTTTTGCATAATGTATTTGTAAAAAATCGTTCAGTTCGCATTCTTCTATATTACAAAGAATCAAGCTCATTAGTAAATGTAGAGTTACCAACTAATTTAAAAACTCTGCGTTGCACAAAATCAAGGCATTTTAGACTACTGGAGCATACCTGTTCTCCACCCCATATGGGAGAAATGTATTCCATGCAAAAGAAGCTGTGTACTATTATAAAATTTACGACAGCGTCCTAAAAAGCTTAATTTTTTAGCAGCGTTCTTAATTTTTAACTTAATCTCCTTCTGTGGATGGGTTATATATTTCTTTTTATAAGTGATCATAAATAAAAATGATTTACTAACGTAATTCAGATAGGGGGAGTTGTGGCATGGCAGATCTCCCTTCTGGAAATCCTGGGTGGTGATGTAGGCACACGTGGTTTATTTTAAATTTCTTGTAAAGAGGTTGGTCGGAAGAAGCTTTGCTCAATCGAGCTAGCGGCAGGGTGCATATTGCGTGCAAGACCAACTGGTAGACCTTCACGGTCTACCAGACCTCCTACTACACATGTATAAGCAAAAATAAGAAAATTGCTAACTCACCCTTTCCAAAATGATAAGACGTAAGAATTTTTTCAAAACTTTTATTTAAATTAAAATTTTAAAGACCCAATTGTTTTTAAAACTAAAGCTTTAGTGTTTTAATAAAATTAGGAAAATAAGAATCATTTACATTTCAGGGGCTCTGTTGCCAAGTTTCTACATCATTAACAATTGGTAGCTGTAATGAAGCTGTTATTCAAACTTCGTAATTTGGAGTCGCACTACTTTCTCGCGCGCATTAAATTTACATTAACAAGAACTTTCTGATACGATTTTACCCTTTTCCAACACACTTTCTTGCACTCGGTTCGTAATCTTCTTTTTTTACAGAATTTGTTTTCAAGTTTGATATGAATTAGTTGTGCAAACTCTTTAGTGGGTGCAAAACTTAACGAAGGAAACCTTCCCAAGAAACAAACTCATCGTTTTGTTATTGTTTAGAAACGGCCGTTAATAATGATATAAATAGAAGCGATATAGGGCTTCTCTCTCTTTTCCTTTTTCTCTGCTAAACTGTAAACAGCTGGGGAGGTTTTTTTGACATTTTGAGACATCAAGTTTTTTTTGGTGTGGTTTTTTTCCAATTTGCAAGAATTGATTAATTTAATGATAAAAACCAAAAAAAAAAAACCAAAGAAAATATAAAAAAAGAATTGGTGTTAACTAATATCAAAAAGTTAGGCAGTGGGCTGTTAAATAAATTATTAGCAAAAAAATTAGAAAAATCTATTATCGTTGTGTGTTAGCAAAAATTATAAAAATCTATTAACGTTGTGTGTTAGCAAAAGTTATAAAAATCTATTAACGTTTTGTGTTAGCAAAAATTATAAAAATCTATTAACGTTGTGTGTTAGCAAAAATTATAAAAATCTATTAATGTTGTGTGTTAGCAAAAATTATAAAAATCGAGTAAATAAACTATTGAAAATAACTCCTATTTATTCGCATGTCCAATGTTTTAGTATAATTCGATGTTAGTGAACATTGTAAAATTAGAATAAAAAATCTGTTAAATAAAACAATGAAAAAATCATAACCATATTTTTTGGGAGAAATTCTGTGATAATTTTGTTTTAAAAGACTGTTAGTCAATGAACATCGTAATTGTGCGAAGTTGAAATAATGATTTGGTGATAACGAGTGTCTAAAAGAGATAGACGATCATCCAAAAACCAGCCTATAAAACACAAAAAATTTACAAACAATCCGCATTGAACAATTTATCATATGCCACAGTTGCGCCTTGTGTGCGGAATACGGCAGTAGATTTCCGTACCGACCATTTTATATTTGGAATTTGGTGTGATTCATAAAAGATATTTCCGGAAGAACAACCATCTCTAAGGCGGAGTAGGAGATTTTCTAAACATCTACAAGTATTACCGGTGTAAGTTTACCAAACCCTATACTGGATGAGGATGTGTGAGTAAAGAGGCTCTTTGAGGCGGGATCTGGACTAGCTATGGGGTGAGTCATATTTTAACTTTATTCTAGGTGTGGGTGTGAATGATTATGGATGATTATGTGGAGGTATGAGTGTGAATATATGGTTGTGTGGGTGTGGGTACGTATAAGAGAGTAGCTTGGTTGCATGCGTGTGTGTCTTCCAGATCCAGTTGGAGCCGTATAAGCTAGAATTTTACCTGTATATTGCGAAACTTGTTAATAAAAACTGATAATTAAATAAAATTAAAAATGAATGGCTTATTATTATTTACTCAACCAATCGTTGTAGTATATCGTAAGTTTGATGATGATATGAAAGACAAAAATTCCAGAATCAGCAGTCACGAATAGACTAATAAAAGAAGGTATTGCGGATGAAAAATATCGTCATTCTATTGTTATTCTACCAACGTTTGGACCAGTTATTGCATCTCAACGGATAATATTTTTGGTCAACTCGATACTTCGTATACTACCTTATAATGTAAAAGTGAATTCAATATTATGTTTGAAGAATTTCTTTTAATCTGGTTTTATTAAGTTTGGAACAAAAGTTAGTATCAATGTTACAACGGCATTTCGGGTTATGCATCTCGGTTGTCAAACAGATGTGTGGTTCGGATGTGATTTTATAAATAAAAAAAGAAAATAACTTCCAAAACGGGAAGACATAGTGACATCATCCATTGATTCACGGATTGAGTTATACAAGTATGATCACTGGTAGAAGCAATTGAACAACCCTTACTAAATTCTGATGTACAAACTGGCGCTTATGGGCATGAATGTGTGTATGTGTGTAAATATGTGTGTGAGTGAGTGGGCGAAGTCCGAGAGGGTATGTCGCCAGAGTCTATTTATCTTCACTTGATTTTTCGTTTAATCCGTCATTTATGAGATACGCGTACAATACCGGCTGAAGCTAGCTTGGGGCTAAATAAATCTCATCTAGGTGCGCGGCCTGCTATGTCACTTCGTTGATCATACAACGGAGCAGCCTTCATCTCCACAAGCAGCTCATCTCCACAATTCAGCTTAAAATTCGTTGAATCGGTTGAACTAATAATGACATCTTCGTTTAGCCATTCGGCGTCTTCATTTACCTCTGCATCTTTTATTAAGCACATTAATTTGCCGTATCTATCAATTGCTAAGTTATTTCAGTCGTAACTTAGAAAGTTACGATAAAATGCCTTAGTATTATGTATCACACTCGACTTTACTAAGGGAAAATAGACGCATCTCGTTATTAAATGGTAAACAATTAATTGCGATTATTACTTAAATTTATTTAGTACTTAAATATTAAATCTGTGTTCCTAAGTATATTTTTTATTTGAAAATTGAGTGAATATTGAGTGAAATAATAAAATAAATTGATTTTATTGACATATCGTTGTTATTTTTGTAACACGTATTTACAAGATACGCCAAACTTCCTATTTAATTATCCAAAAATTAATATTTTATATTATTAATAAATAAAATATAGAGAATAAAATTAAATCTTTTGTTTTAATTAAATTAATATTATCAACGCGTATATATATATATAGTGTTGAGCAAATATATTTTTGAAAGAATAACGCCAAAAGCTTACGGCAAGAAGTGTATATATAAAACTAGGCTTTTATGTTCAAGGCTAGGCAGTAACAAATCGTTGAAGTGCGTCATCAAATGCATCAGTAGTCACAATTACTGGAAAACAACATTACTCACTCATCATAGATGATGAGTTGAAAGATGAGTTTATGGTATAAACTGCTCTGCGTTATGAAGAAGACATGTAGGGATATCATGTAAACAACAAACAGTCAAATAAAATTTTAGAAACGGTTCAATAAGAAAGAGCAAACAGTTGACTTGCCTTCGAATTCTGAATTATGAATTTGAAAGTTCTGAAAAATAGGTACACTGTCATTTACAGTTTACACAAGGGCTTTTTCATAAAACCAATCCTACAAAAGCTCATTTCATTTTCGTTGGTTTATATATCTATCATAATTTTATTTAAATATTTTAATCTAACAATAAAAAGGATCTTTTATTTTCTCACATCAAAATTTATATTATTCTGTTTCATTTTGACTTTAGTTTTATATTTTAAGTCCTGACTCTTAAGTATTATGACATCTGATATCCAGGTGAACAAACAGTATAATATAATACTGAACAATATTTTCAGATTTCCTTTTTTAATCTTTTTTTAGAGTTTCTGGAATAACTTTACTTTCAAGTACATCTTATTTATAATTTTTAATATAACACTTAAGAAACTCTTGTGTCACTTATTCGTTTTCATTTTACTTCCTTGTGCACTTTTATATCAACGTTCACAATACTTAAAATTTTCCTTCAATTTTCTAATTTAATTGATTTTGTCTTATGAGTTTATTTGTTAAAATCAATAAAACGTGTTGGCGGGGTGTTAATTCTGTGTACTGCAGTATACATGTACTGAGATGAGATGATGAACAAACTATGACAACGCAACAAACCAGTATCATTTAATATTTATCTTAACCGCCTCATTAAAGGAAAAAATATTTGTATATAACTGTAAAAAAAATTAGTGCCACGAAAGGTATAAAAGAAAAACCTTAACGAAAAAATAAAAATTATAATACGATGAGAAATGGAATCGTGGAAAATAAAACCAGGAATGGGAAATTGAAATAAAATTTAAAAAAAAACAAACGAGTTAGTCTCTTGATGAATTTAAATAGCTTTTTGCTTAAACAGTTTTTTTGTTTTATTTAATATTTCACATAATTGTGAGAATGCAAATATCAGGATAGCGAATGCAAAATGATAAATAAAAAAAACCGAATAATATTGTTGTTGAATTCTGTATGCAAATTAATATAATAGCATGATTAAAATCTTGTAAATATTTACTGCGGCTATAAAATACAGCGAAGGTTTTCAAAGTTTTTGCGAATATTTCATATTTTGAAATAAAAATGTTTCACTATAGTTGTTAAGATGAAAAACGTGTTCTAGACAGAGTTGTGAAAACTTGACCATTTTTGATTTTTCTGAAACTTGGCATATAAGTAGTATGGACAAAATAAAAAATAAAACGTTTTTTAAAATTTTTTTGAAGTGCATAGTTTGAGCACAGGGGGCACCCCAACATGCATGAAAAATGAAAATTCTGCCAATTCGATGTAACTTTGAAATTAAATTGCTCAAGAACGGCTATACCGATTTCATCAAACTTTTTTTTTTGTTGATAGATGATTAATTAGTCGTTTGAAAAAAAATTAATTTATTGTTTTTATAATTAATTTTTAAATAAAAATATTAAAAAAACTTTTTTAAAGATGACGCTAGGGTCAAAGATTAATAGGAATTTAATTAATTTTTTTTCTGAAAATAGTTCTATCCTTACTCTAAAATATATCAAATTTGCAAAGAGAATAAAATATTTGTTCTTGAGATATTTAATTTTAAAGATTGTTAGTACTGCTGAAATTCGAATTTTTCTTCATTTTTTCAAACAACTTCCATTAACAAAAAATTTTAAAATCAATTAAATTCTAACTTTTTTTATTTTTTAAATATAGTTTTAACCTTCCTTTAAAATATATCAAATTTACAAAGAGGAATTAATCCGTGTTCTTGAGATATTTAATTTTAAAGATTTTTAGTCATTCTAAAATTCTAATTGTGCATTATTTTTTCGAACAATTTTTATCATCAAAACATTTTAGCCACTGAAGTTCGAGAAAATCTTAGATTATAACATATACATGATAAGTAATATTTGTGTATCTACACTATAAAACTATAAAAAAAATTGAAGCTATTTTTAAATTCAAATTTTGCATTGAAAATAATTTCTACAAAAGAAAAGGCTCCTTTAAAAATAAATACAACAATACAGGGTCCCATGCAGCATTTTTATCTCTTTTCATTTATAGAAAAAAAATACATTATTATTCTTCTATTGCCAGAAAGAAGTAAGTGCCAAATAATATATATTTCATTTTAATTTCATTCTAAATTAAAACAAAACCTGAAACAGTAAACCATATAAACAATATCCACTTCATTTTAAATTTAGTTTAAATGAAAACAAAACCAAAGCGTACATGATAAAATTTTAGTTAGGATCAAATTTTTAGTTTTAATATTATCAGTTTTATTTTAATCGAAATACTTTTGATAAACATAAAATAAAATTGAATAAGGTTGGTCATTCTCCAATGGGTAAAAATGCTAAATACAAAATTTCTACATAAGTCTGTTATTTTGTAAGCATATTTGGTCAAGCAAGAGAAAACCTCGATGATATTTAAATTTCTAGGCTACTGTGTTTTTGCAGTGCAAATACTATCATGTTAAAATCGCACACTAATTTATGTAAATAAAAATAACTTCAAATTAAAAAGATATTACTTATCCTGTGTATTTTATAATCTAAGGAGAAAATAATGAACAATTAGAATTTTAATCGGACTAAAAATCTTTAAAATTGAATATCTCAAGAACAAGAATTTTATCCTCTTTGTAAATTTGATATATTTTAGAGTAAGGATAGAACTATTTTCAGAAAAAAAATTAATTAAATTCAAATTGATCTTTGACCCTAGCGCCATCTTTAAAAAAGTTTTTTAATATTTTTATTTAAAAATTAATTATAAAAACAATAAATTAATTTTTTTTCAAACGACTAATTGATCATCTATCAAACAAAAAAAAGTTTGATGAAATCGGTATAGTTGTTCTTGAGCAATTTAATTTCAAAGTTACATCGGATTGGCAGAATTTTCATTTTTCATCCATGTTGGGGTGCCCCCTGTGCTCAAACTATACACTTTAAAAAAACTTTAAAAAAAGTAGTAATCTTTATTTTGTCCATACTACTTATATGCCAAGTTTCAGGAAAATCAAAAATGGTCAAGTTCAAATTTCGACTTTTTCACCTGCGTAGATCACGTTTTTCATCTATAATAGTTATTATATTATTAATGTTTTTTGTGGTACAAAACTGTTCGAAGTCCGCATTGACGAAAAACTGAATTATATATTTTAATTTTGTTTGTGCTTCTTATATTTTTCTGGAGGATTTTTTAATTTTTTTAAGATATTTATTCAATAGTTAATTTACTATCCACTTCATTTTTCAATTTATCGCTTTTTGGCTGAAAGACTATGATTAAAGAAATTTTCTGCTCGGAGTGTAATATAATGATTAGTTACGATTCGCAAGACATCAAATTTATACTATTTATTTTATGAAATGAATATTAATTTTTATTGGATATAAAGCCGTTTATTTTGAATAAAAAATTTTTATTATTTCTTTTCCATTACGTTTCAATACCTGTTTGGTATTATCTCTGTAACGTGTTAGGCAATTTTTGGAATGTATTAACAATTTTATTTAAGTTGAGTAAATTGCCGTATTAATTACAGCTAAGCATATTTGTGATGGTATTTGACCAAACAAATAATGATTGGAAATTTGTAATTAAAAATAGAAATCAATTGGTTAAATCAGATTGTAATTAGCTTTTGGTGCGAAATAAACTTCTGGGAACCAGAATTATGTTAAATAATAAAAATATTGATAGGTTCCCAGAAAATATTAATTTAATATAAATTAAGTTGAATAATTTTATGTGTAATCCAAAGTTATTGTTTTGAGTATAATATTAAGTGAAATATTTTACAAACACTTAGTTCAATGTAAATCATAGTGTAACTATTTCATGTTGTGTATAAAATAAATCAAAACGATATAAATTCTGTTTTTTGATTATAATAATAATAACGCAGTAGCCAAATGAGTATTAGTATTAGCCGTTCTTTCATGTTTATTTGAAAGCATTGGAGGTTTATCAATCGCTTGTATGGAGAGGTAATAATTAAATACAAATATTACCACTATTGGCTATTAAGGATGTGAAAAGTTGATACAAGAAGTATATAATAATTGTTATTCAATGGATACCTGGAATGGGATGTAAACGATATTTTAAGCATTACAAAATTTAATAAAAGAAATTCTAAGCATTACATCTTCAGATGGATTTTAACAAAAACTATTCAAAAAACATAAAGGAAAAACAAAAACTTAATACATTATTCATTAAAACAAACATTTTTTATATAAACAATACTTTAAAAAATTTATTTTATACTAATATTAACTTTTATTCAAAACTAATTTTTATGACATTAAAATTTTTATTCAAATGAAATTAAAGTAGCCTTTTACACTTTATGATTCGAGAGACAAACATGCGCATTACTTTGAAGCTATTATTTTTATAAAATTTTAAATGAGAGCGAACATTTTTTTTTGATTTTTTTTATATATAATACAATCAAATTATTTATAAAATAGAATAAAAAAATGTTTATTTTATACTATTAAGCATAACAACGCCAACAACTATGGTTGTAAAAAAACAAAATTAAAATTATTGTTATAGTTGTCGGAACTCGGAAGGATAATTATTATTTTTACAATGACGAAAATAAATTTCAGTTCCATAATATTCATTATAATTTATAAATGCGTCCGATAGATAATGAATATTACCGACCGAAAAAAACAGTCTTTAAGTCAGTTAAATTTACGGTCATAACATTTACATTTTTGTATAAACGCAGATAAATAAGTTTAAGCATTTGCGTAATGATAATGTTTTTAAAAATAATATATATTGGTGTTATAATAATGGATTTTCATTTATTATGGCATTACATAAAATTATTTTTCATTCACGATATTATGTATTAATTTTAACTAGGAGGGCCCGGCGTGCTTCCCTACGCTTATAAATAAAGTTTTTGCGTAGACATTTTTTTGACGTAGAAGCAATGATTTCAAAAAGTGGTAATGAGAAATGCTAGCATATAATTTTTAATTTTTCTTTTTAAATATATGAATGAAAAATAATCAGAACTCTAGCTGATCAGTTCGGATATATGAAAAATTAGCGATAAAATAAGTTTTCAAGTAAGCTTATTTGATTTCTAACTTATTTGATCGCTAATTTTTCATATATCCGAACTGATCAGCTAGAGTTCTGATTATTTTTCATTCATATATTTAATAAGAAAAATTAAAAATTATATGCTAGCATTTCTCATTACCACTTTTTGAAATCATTGCTTCTACGTCAAAAAAATGTCTACGCAAAAACTTTATTTATAAGCGTAGCGAAGCACGCCGGGCCCTCCTAGTATCTATTATCAAGAGATGCACCACGTACATCAACACTCATACCATTATCACGTCGACGATACAAAGGATAACCATTCACAGATTCTTTAGTATTTTCAGAAAAAGGTTTTGGAAAATTCTTACTACATTTACCATCTCTCATACTAACAGGATTTAGAGCACCACATGGTCCAAGCATCATATGACGTTTCACATATTCATGTAATTTAGGAAAAAGAATGGGATCAGAGATTTCAGTACATACAAATTTATGAATCATTTCATTTCCATCAATTCTATCTTTATCTGACAAATTTAACAAACACATCAGCAGTAACATTCTCAGGTCTTTCACAAAATTCATGCATTGATTTAAAAGAACGAACAAATCTCACGCATAAGAAAAACTTCACATACATTGGCATTTCTAAAAATTAAAATGAAGAACCGAACAAAATTATTCACATGCATTCACGTCAGTGTACATAAGAAAACTAAAAAATAAAATACAACTTGTAAATACACAGAAATTTGATTAGAATATATTTTTACTAATATACTACGCATACGATACGTTTATTACTACCCACTACCAAAGAATATATAAAAAAGAAAATATAAAAAAATAAATTTCATCATTCATAAAATCAACATTATTACGCATATAATCTCTTTTATTCCAAAGACTCGATCTAACCTTCCATGTACGAAGACATAAGAAGACTAAAATGAAATAGAGATGTTGATATTATATCGATATATCGAAAATGCGATATTCTTTGCCTGATATTATTATGAATGATATATTTTCATTTGATATATCGATATACTAATCACGATATTTTCGATATTTTAATATGGCAACTTTGTATATTAAGAAATGAATAGAAAACGGATAAAATGTCAAAAATATAACAGTTATTTGCAACTATTATCTTGATTTTGCACATAAAATTCTTCCCCAGACGAAATAGATACAATCGCGTCTGCAATTTATGTAGGAATAATTACAAAACCTAAATTTTTTTTACTAAAATGACATGTTTTTCATAAACTTTTACTGCCTAATTTTTGGCCTATCGATATTTTAAATATCGATATTTTTGGGTGATATATATATTTGGACGATATTGATATTTATTTTTTTAGCCAATTATATCGAAATCGATATTTTTAAAAATATCAACATCCCTAAAATGAAATTCCATCTAGAATACTCTAGAATACTCTTTAGTTTTTGTGTTTTTTTTAATATGTAGTATTTGCTAACACTCACTTCAAATTTAACTATAAATTTAAAAATTTATGGACACTTTTAAAATTTGACGAAAAAATATTCTTAAAAACACAGTTGGCGCAATTCATTTTATCTTATATCAACACAGAGGTAGTTGATCGATGATACCTTATTGCCCAAGTTATGCTACTTTTAACAAAGTTGTTGAGCTATCCATGAACACTTGAACGGTCGTTTCCAATAAAAAAAATGTACGTTTTTGTACGATTCCCCCATTACAGTTGCTCAAAGCGCTCAAGATACAATTTATTGACCAATCCATTTGATTTTCTGATTTTTAGACCGCCGGAGGTATTTATTTCCCTTCATCAAGTAACGTAAACTATGCAAAAGAAACCCTCTCCGTTAGCGGGCAATGATCTTAAAGTTATCACGCTCCCGAAAACAAAACACAATATTAATTTTACTTAATTTGAATACAACTAAAGCTATATTCCTTAATTGCTAAGAGCTCCTTGAAACTTTCTTTAAATATGTGAAACCAGAAACTTCAAATTTTATAATTAACACCTTTGTTCAATTCATGAACAACATCTTACAAATTATGATCAAAGCTTCTTAAAACCTATCTTTATAAACTTTTTTTTAAACCATAAACTCAAAATTGTACTGTATCCAAACAAACAATTTTTAAAAGCAAAACTAACAAATTTAGATCGACTTAAATTTTATGTTCGAATTCAAAGTTCAAAGAGCCTAATTGCAAAACATTACAAGAAATGAGAACAAAACTTAAACTTTTATATTTTATATCATTTTTCAATTTTATTTGAAATAACGAATAAAATAAAAATTTACCGTTTCTCTTTTGATATAGTCTAATATAAGTTTTAAAAATTATTTTTTGTATAACAATCAAAAAATTGAAAATTTTTATTGTTTTGTATGAATTAATTCAAGTAAAATTTTAAGTTTCGGTTTCTGTTTTCTTTGATATTTTATGGGGTTTCAAAAAAAAAAACTTTGGAGAGTAGTAAAATGAAAAACAATTTTTTTTTGTTTGGGAACTAAAAATCGATGTTTGAATCTACTATTGTAAACATCAAAGAATTATAGTTTTTTTAAATTCAAAGGAATAAAATATAGAGATAATTCTATTTGTTTGTTGAAGAGACACATTTAGCCCTAAAGATAGATAGGAAAAATACATGATAAGTAATTTCCAATGCGGTTTTTGTTTATAGACTCTTCTCTTACCTTCTACTATCTCTTGTAAATTTCAATACGAAAAGTGCGATTTCTGTGAGGTTATGCAAAAGCTTGATATATTCTTTTTTCTCGTAGATCGGTGGTTCACAACTTCACTCCACTCTTCTGATTGCCAGAAACTGTATTTGTTGCCTCTTTTTAACTCCATTGTTTACCGTTTTTTTTGGTTACTAAATAAATCACCAACTATAATTTAATATTTGTGATTACTAATAACTATAAAAAATTAAAGTCTGTCTCTGTCATTTTTCGGATGGAACTTTTCGATAAAAAGCACAATGAAAAAAACCAAAACATTTTACTATGAAATATAACTGTGATTGAAAATTAAATTCTCACAATTGATAAAAATTTTCATCTTTTTCAGAACGATAATCGAATATATTTTATCATAGCATAACAAAAGCATTGAAAAAAGTAAACATATTCTAAATTATCCTTCCTATAATATTGTAATCATTTATCATTTTGAACTTCTTTTCTTTAACTAACAAATAACAAATATTTTATATTTTACAAAAATTACATTGAATTCATGTTTATGTGTTTGACAGAATTTACATAATATTTAAAAAAAAACATCCGGATCACGTCGAAAGATACCAAAAATTTTATTTGGAAATAAAAGGCAATCATATAAAAAATATTTTTGGGATAACAAATGTAAAAGATAAACATATGTTTATACTCATGACAAGCAATATAGTAAATTGTTGGTACGATATATGACAACGGTATGGTTTCCATCCTGCAGTCATTCAACTGATTCAAAAATTTCTGAATCAATACCGACCGAAAGACCGAAATGGTCTCCATACTAGGTGCCGAATTCAAATTAAATAACGCTGGTGTACGTATATGCTATTTTTGATTTATATCACAAATTCTGGAACTTCACCCTTCACCCGGGTGAAGGTTGACAAACTTATAATGCCATAAATCTCAATAATAATAATAAAATTTCAAACAAAAATTTTATTTTTTTCCAAAAAATTGGGTAAAAAAATGACTTTAACGTTTTGGTTAGGAATTTTGATACAGTTTTCGACATATATTGTTTTTAGTTTTGAGCAGCGATGTCAAACATATACATAACATCAAACATAACACTTTGTTAAAGTACATGTATTTTTTTATCTCTGTTTAGAAATTAATTACAAAACTAACACGAAACATCAATACGTTGCCGGAAAATTATAACATAATTTAGTGAAAAGATGATACAATTAGCAAACTACTCGAAAACGTCTCCATTTAGCGTTTCGAGAAAATATTACAAAATCACAAATTCAAAATTTCTAAAATATTGTAAAAATTAAATATAAAAATAAATAAATAACATAAGTATTTGTAGACTATACTAAACATACATAATATAATATCGTGCCCTATTTAATTCAGATCGATTTAACAGTATATTATGTACCGAGATGGAAAATATGTCATTTCTGTCGAGAGAACAAACAGTTACTTAATCTCGAGCCAGAAATGACATTTCCACCGAGGTTTGTATACTATTTTATTCACAACAATTAAGTAAATATAAATCAAGAGACGCGGTAGTGTCTTGCGCGCCATGTTTTGAAAGACACTATGTAGTATTCACTTTGTGAATATGGACTTTTAATACAAAAATCTTAAATTATAATATATAACCATGTAAACACGCCCGGTATATCGATTTATCCCCCCCCGGTACAAACCCTTGAGATTGGGAATCTCTTATTTTGTTTAATTTATCTTGACATTCCAATATTTAATATTTAAATTAAAATTAATATACATATTAATAATAAATACCTTAAGTTATAACTGTTGATTGATGTCATCAATATTCTGTTGTTTTAAGTTATTTGTTTGATTTTCCAATATCCCTTGACTATCGTTTGACCTTTTAACTTCCCATTTATATATCTGCCTTTGAATCCATGCGGTTTTAACAACCGGAAAAACCATCAAACAAACGATTGTCTCTAACTGTGGTAATAGCTTCGATCACTGTTATCCTTGCTATTCATACTTTCGATAACATCAGTGGATACTTTATCTTCATGTACTGCCACATTTTATAAAGCAGATTTCAGGAATTCTTAATTTATTTTGATGATGTTATAAGTAAACAATCATTAATAATTTATCACTTGTATTTACTAAATCAATAACTTTTTTTGCTTATTTATCAAACAAAATAGATATCCAAATCACACACTAATGAAAACAGTGTTAACTTTTTTTTTGTATAAATTAAAAAAATTTTTTTTTAAAATCAAAATCAAATGTAATTAGTATTTATTTTTGATAAGTTTTAGGTAATGTTTAATAACAAACTGAATTGAACCTTTTCTTTTGAAAAGCCAAAAATGGAATGAAAATAATTTTTTCCAAATTAAAAATTGCAAAAATGTGTTTTTGCTTTTGACCTCTTCTAATCAATCGTGTAATATTCGAAATTCAGCAAATGATTAACAACGACGTCTGTTCATTAGCATTGGAAATAAAAATTTAGTACGTTCGTTTGCTTTTTATAGTATGTTCAAAATTTAACTAGCAGTTAAGTTTTAGAAAATTTTAAAATTATTATTAATGTAAGAATGAACGGAAACTAATGAAATGCATTTTTATTGAATTGAAAACGAAGATGAATTTGGTTTTATTATTGTTTCGCGATTATTGCGATCGTTACACCATGAATTCAAGGTAGAAACCAAGATTTTTACTCTTGAAATCACAAAAACGTCGCCATCCCCTCCATGACAGAAAACCACCGAACTACTTCCACTTATTAAGCTGTATCTGGGATCGAGATACCCACAGTCACTGGCGTCAAGACCGATGACCGGTTCCAACACTCATGAAGTCCTTAAGAACTTCACTGAGCATTGAGACCGACCATCCATCCGAACGTCAGCACCATGGACACCCCGATACAACCAGTAAGTATGACCTGAAGATGTGAACCCCAGAGACGACAATCAGCCAGAGGAACAACCCTACCTAACGAAAAGACATCATTCTCTGATGTCCTTCGCATGATGGACTCCAAGATTCTTACCGCTCATATCTGTGCACTCGTAGAGTACATTTCCAATCTTAGTCTTAATCATTGCAGGTAAGAACTTTGGAGCCAATTTTGCCGAGAATTTTTTTGTAGCGTCACTCAAATGATGTTGCCGTACAAACACACGTTGTTGTGGTTGAAAAGTCCGTAGTTTAGATCGCAGGTTGTACTGATGTTGCGATTTCTTGAAAACTGCTTTTAAATTTTCCTGAACCCGGTTCCGAAGCAGAGTCAAATGATCAGAACGTTCTAATTCCTCACCAGCATCTTCACCAAGCTGGTGTAGTGATCTCAACAAATGGTAAGTATTTCCATCCGAGATTGGATGTTGACCAAATAATAGATAGTACGGTGAGTACTTGGTAGCAGAATGTACTGCAGCCCGCAGTGCATATGCGATTTCACCAATTTGTGAATCCCACTTGGTATGTTGACCTTTAATGAACGCTCGAATTGCTGCCAGGACTGACCTATTGACCCGCTCTGACGCGTTACTTTGAGGACTATAGACACCGGTCCTAATGTGTTTAATGCCGAAATCTGACAAAAGACTTTGAAAGTTCCTACTAGTGAACTGTTTGCCATTGTCACTGTGCAGAAACTCTGGTACCCCATATGTAAGAAACACTTCATTCCTTAGAAAAGCATTCACCTTCGGTGAAGTTGCGTTTCTAAGTGGTTTCAGTAGTACAAACTTCGTAGCATGATCCAGAACTATCAATAACACCGTATTCCCAAGTGTAGAACGAGGATACGGTCCCAAAAAATCTATATAGACTCTCTGCCATGGACGTGCTGTTTCGAATTGATATTGCATCGGAGGACGCAATATCTGATTCGTGGCTTTTGTTTGTTTACATGTGTCGCAGGACACAACATAGTTGTGTACCTGTGACGCCATGCCCGGCCAATAATAAAGACGTCGAAGTAATTCTAAAGTCTTTTTAACACCTCCATGAGCAGCAGTACTATCATCATGATGTTTCTGAATCATGTTTGAAGTCATCGGTTTTGGTACCCAGAGTTTCCACACAGGAACATCGTTGGGTATTGCATCAGGTCTTGGCTCAATACGTATGTATAGCTTATCATCCACGACTTTAACAGATGGAAAGTCCTTAGGAGATGATTGAACTTTAGCTATCATATCCGTATATTCCTTGTGCCGATAACCTTCATTGTCGATTTTAATGTCGTTAATGTGATGTATTAATGCTTCCGTCAATTCCTCGTGTGTATCGTCATAAAGACGAGATAGAGCATCAGGGACTATATTTTGGGTACCTTTTTGGTGGACAATGGTAAAATCCATATGTTGGAGTTTTAGGCTCCACCTAGCCAGACGGCCACTCAAGTCCTTCTGTGACATAAGCCACTTCAGACTTGAGTGATCAGTCACAATTGTAAATCGGTGACCTTCAACATAGCCCCTGAATTTCTTCACACTCAGAATTGCCGCAAGACATTCAAGCTCAGAAACAGAATAGTTTCGTTGAGCTTTATTAAGTTTTTTCGACATGAAGGCTATCGGACACTCTTGTCCGTCTTCGTCGATCTGATACAACACACTACCTATCCCTGTCAGACTCGCATCGCATCTAATAAAAAACTCTTTATTATAGTCAGGGTTAATTAATACCGGTGCTGTAGTCAGCAATCGTTTTAAATTTTCGAAAGCAGCTTGCGCTTCCAATGTCCATTTCAATTTTCCCGAGCTCTTCTTCAATAAATCTGTAATTGGTGATACCACGCTTGCATAGTTTGGTATGAAACGTTGGTACCAACCAGCCATTCCTAGTAAACGTCGTATTTGTTTTACTGTAGATGGAGCTGGGTACTCTGCTACAGCTCTAACCTTGTCAGGGTCTGTTCGAAGACCATCTTCACCAACCAAAAATCCCAAGTATTTCACCTCTCTCAGAACAAATTTACTTTTCTTGAGGTTTATTGTTAACCCAGCCGCTCTTAACAATGAAGAGACTTTGGACAGCAATTCCATATGTTCCTGGAACGTGGAAGAGACTACCAATAGATCATCTAAATAAACAAAGACATTTTCGTGATATTGATGTGGTATCACTTTGTGCATTAGCCGACACATTGTCTGGGGAGCATTGCACAATCCGAAGGGCATAACCCGGAATTGATACAATGGACGACCAGGCACTGTGAAGGCTGTCTTGTCTCTAGATGCTTCTGCCAGAGGAATCTGCCAGAAAGCATCTTTGAGATCAATACTTGAAATGTACTTTGTGCTATTTAGACGACCTAGTAAGCCATCAATCAAGGGAAGTGGGTAAGCGTCCTTTTTAGTTAGTGAATTGACACGACGGCTATCAATACATAATCTGTTTTTACCAGATTCTTTTTGTACCAAAACCACTGGCGAGCACCAAGAACTGTTAGACTCTTCGATCACGCCCATTTGAAGCATTCGGTCAAGTTCGGCATAGACCTTTAGTTGAACAGCCGGCGATGTGGGATAGTGTCTCTGTTTAACAGGTGCACTATCACCAACATCGATGACATGTTCAACTAGAGAAGTCTTTCCGAGTCCAGACACTTCAAATGACGGGAAAGAATCCTTGATCATATCCAGTTCTCGTTGCTGGTCAGTGGTGAGGTTATGTATATTAACAGTTTGTAGCTCTGTGCGAGTCAGTTCACTAACAAATGAAGGAACAATACCAAATTTCTCCCAGAAATCTATGCCCAGGTAGAGCTCTTCTCGTAATCCAGGGACTATATGGAACCGCATTGGTTTAGTGGAGCCATTCACAGTTATTGGAATTTCGATGTAACCCAAAATTTTTGTTGCAGTACCATCCGCCGTGCGAATACACGAAGTGTACTTACGGTAGGTTGTACCTGATGATTCCAATAATTCCAAGGAATTTCTTCCTAGTATAGTGATTGACGCTCCACTATCCAATAATCCTGAAATATTTTTGTCCAAAATCTTGATTGTCAATCGCGGCCGAGGATCCTTTGTTTCTGAAAGGATAGATGAAATACAAGCTTTACGAAATAATTTCCTCATCCTCCAATATCTGATGTTACGTTCCAGACGTCTAAAATATGTGTGATGTAATGATGGGAAATTAAATGTACTGGGTGATTTTATTCTGGTTTCCTGAGTGGTGATCGATCGTCCTGCGTTGCTACATCTCTCGTCGTTTTCTTCGGGCTCGTTGGATGTTGAACCGAGGGTACCATCCCCGAAGCATGTACTCTCGGACGGAAGTTTACCGACGGGTGACAATATGAACAATTTGCATATATAACGTCCGGCTTATTACATTTCCAGCAGTGCAATTTTATTCTGTTTTTAGAACAATCAGGAGCTCGATGTCCATTTACCCCGCATCTAAAACAGACAATTGGTTGTCTGGACATTGATGGACCAGGTTGATTAGTATTACCAGATGATATCGCAGGTCGTTGCAGAATTCTTCTAGGTTGTGTATCCACAGCTTCAATATATCCATCTTGTTCTGGATCTATTTCTGATTCATAGTCGTCCACTTGCTGTAGTTCGCTAATCCTTAAGTTTGACATTCTGGTTGGGACTGGTGTAGACCACAAACGTTCGAACTTCTGACACAATGTCCGAAGCTCGTCCATAGTTGTAATTGTTGCTGCAAGTGTAGCGTTCTTCAGTTCTACACTCAGTCCTTCCCTAGCGATTTCTAATAATTCAGCTGCAGCAAATGGTCGAACTAATCTCCGATTTAACGAACCCACTTCAACTAAATACTCATAAACGCTCTCTTTGACTTTCTGTTTACGGTTCAAAAGAACACGTAATACCGCCTTATCATCGGTGAGCGTACCGAAGGTGCGTAGGAGTCCTTCCCTAAGCACTGAGTAGGTCACTTCCTCATATTCATGAGTCAAATTCAAATAATATCTATCGGCAGCTGCCTTGAGGTACCGTGGAACGATCGACCTCAGGTCGTCCCAGGACACACGGTCCCTCCTTGCAGCCGCCTCCACTCGATGAATAAACTCATGAACATCAGGGGAGTGACCATCCCCTGTGAAGTTCGGAACCCAATTTGAGTCATAACGACTCAAATTGTTCCTACGTACCTCTCGGTATGCTCCCGGTGACAATGCTGGAGCCGCGACACGAGATACCTGAGGAAGTGGGTTGTATGGTGGTGGTGCTGTTAATGGAGCTTGTGGATAATTTGTTTGAAATTGTTGCAACTGCTCCTGTGGTATCGGTTGATAATTCAGAGGCTGCTGTACCAATGCCGGATTGATGTATCTTTGTCCAGCTTGGAACGATGAACCCAGTTGTGGTAATGCGAAGTCCTCCGCTCTTAAACCTGATTGTTGAAAATACGATGGTGGTAATTGTTCTGCCCGTCCTTGTTGTTGTTGATACCCACGATTTAAACTGTGTATCGTATCAGTCATTGGCTGTACTGGTATTGGAGTGGATCTCTCCTCTGGCTGAAACGCAGGTGATTCGGATGGTACAGATGATCCTCCTGGTTTAGTCTGCATAACTGGACGTGTCGACAACGATCTTATTATATCCCAAGCGCGTGACAATTGGGAGATAGCGTAGGTGCGGGCTTCTTGCAAATCATCGCGAGAACCCAACCTATTCATCCTCCCTGTATAGTGCAACACACGATTAGCCAGACCATCTAAGAATGGCTGATTAATCGGTGGCTGAAGTCTACGTATCTGATTCACAATTAGTTGTGCTGCCTGCACCACCATTTGAGACTCAGCTACCAAATCTCTCGCGTGAGATACCGTTAATGGAACTGAACCTTGTACCGCGTGGTTTCGAAGTTCCTCTGCCCAGTTGACCCCTCTGAAATCCACACCTCGAACCAGACATTCGATCTGCAGTTCGCTGGGTTCCAATCCATAAAATGGATGGTCAATGTCTATTTGACTTGACATTTTGAAGGTAAAATTTATAGAATCCAGAATTCACAATAACAAACAACAATAATAAAACCAATCTCAACAACAAAAAAAAAATGTAGCTAGTATGCTGTAAAAGTGTAAACAATAAAAAAGCGTAAAACGAAAAAAAAACCAACGAACGCCCCAAAAAAACAGAAAACTTTTGTAATAAAAAACAAACTCGTAAAGGAACCAAAGGAAAGACCGTCGTAGTTAATCCTTGCTGAATCTGTACAAAAATTCCTAAGATATTGTATATGTAAAAATATAATTTATTTATTTTAATTTCAGATATGCTGAAATTTCAGAATTAATTATATACCTAAAATTATTTATTGACGACACACCCCTATGGAAAAAACATTTATTTATTTTAAAATTTGAAAAAAGTGTTTAAAGATGCTTATTTATTGGGTGGTCCTCTTAACTCAAAATATTTATTTAATTTTTTTAAAAAATAATAGATATTTATTTATATCTTGATGTTTTGCTTAATTATCAAAATTTATTTTATTTAGCTACCTAAAATTAACTTAAATTAAAAAAATTATTTATTTAATAAAAAATATTTATTTAGTTTTTTGAAAAATTTGTTTGATTTATTTTATTTTTATTTAATAATATAAGAGATTCCCAAAATCAAGATTCGTCTGGAGACAATTTAAAAAGTAAGTATGGCTACAATATCCATATTGTTTAAATTTAAAATATCGCGTTCGCGAGCCCACTCCAACAATGCATGTGAGAACTGACTAGAAAAGCCCCTAACGACCAGATTCTACAGAACAGATTCTCCCCAACCTAATAAAACAATCACAACTGTCACGATTAGACACTAGGTCCATTTCTACTGACCCAGTTGTGCTTGTTTAACCTACAAATAAATTACAACTAAACCTAATGCGAAAGTTGAGGAACGCTCCCGAGCACCAGACTTCAAACCCTAAACTCTATGAAAATTGTTCTATTGAAAACTAAATGGAAAAATGGAAAAGTTTTTGAATTTGTATGAGGTGAAGCCTCTGATCCTGAAAGCAAAAGTACAATTGGTTCTTCTCTTCATTACACCGAAGAAGCCTCTGGGCAAAGAATGGTACTACTGGTTTGCACCTAAGTACAAACACAGCAACACCACTCCTCGTCCCTGAGAACTCCCTCGCTGAATGAAGAGAAGAAACCAATGTTCTTCGATCGCATAACCCCGGTGGCCATAGGCGATCTAAGAACGACATCAATGTTAAAGAGTGAAGCTCTATGGATGGCTTGTTAGGCCTACCGCTGAGAAAGTGAATCAATAAACCTAAATACTATATAACTTATCCATAATCTAAATAATTTCCCACTTAAAAAGTGCTAAGTCGAAACATGAAATACATAATATGTGTTAATAAAGTTTTACATGAAATTAATTAAATTTAATCTTCAGACTAGATAATAAATTGGTAATTTATATTATAAAAAAAAATTACGATTATTTTAAATTCAAACCAAGCTTACTAATTTTAAGTTATTACCTCTAAAATATTTGTTCAGGTCAAATTTTTCCGCTTTACTTATTGTATTCAAAACAACCAACAAAAATAAATGTTAGCTAAAAATAATTATTTCTATATTTATCTTATTTTTTAGATTAATCGCAATAAAAAATAATTTTAAAAATGGTAACTAAAATGGACTCATACGAGATCTGTACACGTACATTAGCAGATCAATATGATGACAAATGTAGAGATATTGATTTGGATCCGCTCACTCTATAAAGTTGATGAGAATTAATTATTTTCAATTATACTTCTATAAACACAGACCAATAATACTCCGACAGCAGTGACGAAGGATTTAAACCTATACAAAACTGTCGAAAAACTGTTTGGTCAATGTTAACTTTTATTACGTCAATAACATCCTAAAACTCCTAAAAACATGACTTAACCACAAAAAATTCTTTCGCCAAACGAATTGTGTTGCAATAGGAAACTTACCCAGACTTTCAGGTTTGACATAAAATCTAATAAGGCGTACTGCAATAGAAGTCGTTTTGGCCAAAAATGAACATTATATTAGCCAAAATAAAAATATTTCAACATTTCCGTACAAGTTCAAAAGTTTATAGAACTGTAATGAGACATGTTCTATTGACATCCATTCTATAGTGTGAATAATACATAAATCGATACCTCGAAATTGTAACTCGCATTAAACCAATGACGAATATGGGGATCGCGTATGAGTGCATTGAAAAAAACCAGCTAAACACTTACTAAATCTACCCATAATCAAAAAAAACATACAATTAATTTCATATATAAATTAATTGCATCATCCAAAAATATGTACAATATATAAACAATTATATGTACAATATGTACATGGTAGCATAAAAAAATTTCAAAAAAAAACTGCTTCCCCAAAACGGTTTTCTTTTTTCCAAATAAAAAAAACAATTAGTATTACTAAAAGCAAATGACAGCACAAAAAACAATCTCCAAAAAAAAATTGCTGTCCCAAAACGGTTTTTTTCAAAATTAAATCTTATCAAAATTCAAAATATATAATTTCCTAATCAAAACCAAAACGAAACCAATAACTGGTTTATTTCAAGATAAACAAAAAGCTGATTGACAACCACGGCCCAAACCGGTTGCCACCACCCTATTACCAAAAAAAAACCACAACTGGTTTATCCTAAAACTTACAAAGAGAAACGCGAAATTCTTTAAATTTTTTGAAAATATAAATTTAGAGTACTTATGATAAATATACACATGAACACACCTTAGAAACTAAACCTTTATTTTTCCCTCTAGCTTTTTAACAAAATTTAGCCAAATAAACCAACGCGAAAATAAACTATATAAGGATATTAATTAATCTAAATTGAAATGATCAATTAATATATAAATATATAAAAATGTTCCACAAAAACAAGTTTTTTTTTCAAACAAAAAAAACCGGCTTGCCAACGCCCAAACTGGAAAATATTTATATATATATCTAAAAAAAAGCTAACGGGTCCCTTTTTGTTCGGCGCTACGTTGTTCGGGCTGTTTTGAATCCATCGTTTCAAAATATCCATCTCGATCTAGTTCCACATCCACCTCATAATCATCCACCTGCTGTAGCTTGCTAATTCTTAAATTTGATGTTCTGGTCGGAACTGGTGTGGACCACAACCGTTCAAACTTCTGACATAAAGTCCGAAGTTCATCAATAGAATGTATTGTTGCAGATAGAGTAGCGTTTTGGAGCTCCACACTCAGTCCCTCCCGAGCAATTTCTAGCATTTCACGGTCAGCAAATGGACGTGCTAAACGACGATTTACCGAACCAATCTCCACCAGATACTCGTATACGCTCTCCTTTGACTTTTGTTTGCGGTTCAGAAGAACTCGCAAGATCGCCTTATCATCAGTGAGCGTACCGAAGGTTTGTAGGAGTCCCTCCCTTAACACTGGATAGGTCACCACCTCATATTCATGAGTTAAGTTCAGATAGTATCTGTCGGCAGCTCCCTTGAGATACCGTGGAACGATAGACCTAAGGTCGTCCCAATTCACACGGTCCCTCCTGGCAGCCGCCTCAACTCTGTGAACAAACTCATGAACATCAGGAGAGTGACCATCTCCTGTGAAGGTTGGAACCCAATTTGAGTCATAACGACTCAAATTGTTCCCATGAACCCCTCGGTACTCCGCTGGTGCTAACGCTGGAGCCGCGTCACGCCATACCTGAGGAGGTTGGTTGTATGGTGGTGGTGCTGTAAGTGGAGCTTGTGGATATAATGGTGGTGGTTGTACCTGTGGTACTGATGGATAATTTAATGATAATTGCTGTTGTACTAATGCTGGACTATTGTGTATGTGTTCAGCTTGGAGTGATGGACCCAATTGTGGTATTGCAAAGTCCTCTGCCCAATTGTTCCCCCTGAAGTTCACACCCCGAACCAGACATTCGATCTGTAGTTCGGTGGGTTCCAAACCATAGAACGGATGGTCAACGTCTAGTTGGTTTGACATTTTGATGGTAAAACCCGAAAAATTATGAACTCGCTAACAACAACACTAAAACCAATTCCCAACAACAAATGTAGTTAGTACGATGGAAAAATGAAAACAATGAAAAACGCAAAACGAAAAAACGTAGCGCCGAACAAAAAGGGACCCGTTAGCTTTTTTTTAGATATATATATAAATATTTTCCAGTTTGGGCGTTGGCAAGCCGGTTTTTTTTGTTTGAAAAAAAAACTTGTTTTTGTGGAACATTTTTATATATTTATATATTAATTGATCATTTCAATTTAGATTAATTAATATCCTTATATAGTTTATTTTCGCGTTGGTTTATTTGGCTAAATTTTGTTAAAAAGCTAGAGGGAAAAATAAAGGTTTAGTTTCTAAGGTGTGTTCATGTGTATATTTATCATAAGTACTCTAAATTTATATTTTCAAAAAATTTAAAGAATTTCGCGTTTCTCTTTGTAAGTTTTAGGATAAACCAGTTGTGGTTTTTTTTTGGTAATAGGGTGGTGGCAACCGGTTTGGGCCGTGGTTGTCAATAGCCACTACTAGTATATATACTGTGCACCGAATAGGTTTTAAAGGTTAAAATTTTCATTTCGAATAATTTGCATTTTTTCTACAATTGTATTCAAAGTTATCAATAAAAGTATATCCTATTTAACTATATGTTTCTCATTAGTAAAAAAAAAGTCAGCATTCATGCTTTTTTCTGAAAGTTTATAAAATCAAAATTTTGCTTTCCCAAACTTTTAGTAAAATTAAAATGTTTTTACAAATTTTTATACCACGTTGGTAGCATTGATATGAATGTAGTAATTTAGTATCATTTTGGCGAATATTCAAAAACCAACCAAATGTACAGAATTAAAAAACACAAAATTATGCGAATTGAAATTTATTATACCTCAATATTGGTAATATTTAACAACAGTTAAAAAACTTAAACACGAACCCAGATTAGTTTGCAAACATATAGTTGTTTTCGATAAAAATATTTGTTATGTTTGTATCCAGAAAACCCATCAAATGTTTTATTAATATATTAAATGGAAGTTGGTAATTATAAAAGTATTAGAACAAAGAATAAATTTAGAATATGCTTTCAGTAAAAAGACCTATTGATGTGTTAAGAAAACGATGTTGTGAAAACATGTATTTGGTCTATTACGTAAATTTGTTATCTGAGAGAACCGAACAAATGTTATATCGATAATAAATTTTAATTTTTATTTCATTTTATTTTAGAACGTTGGTAGTTATTTTGAAGTGATGAGATTAAAAAATAATTTAGTAGGCTTTAAAATTTTGTGTTTTTAAGCTTTATGAGATATAAAGAAAAGAATTTGGGACAATTTTATTATTATTTTAAGGGTTCCGTACTTTGAAAAAATAGAACAAAACCCTTATGGTGAGGTCTTGATTGTTTATTATCCATTATTCACAACGACTTTCTCACTGAAAATGAAAATATGTGTATTTACGTATATTTATGTGGTAAGATAAGGCGAAAATGACAAATATGTGCCGATTTCGAGATTGAGGTGGTATAACCATAAAAACTGAAATTTTTTAAAACTTTCAGTCAATCATAGACTATAAAGTTTATGGAAGACACCAATGGTGCTTGGCTGAACATAATCAAGAATTTTTAAAAAAATTGTTTAATTGCGAAACACTTAATTTCACATCTTTTTTCGCACAATGTTGTTTTGTTTATTATTTATTTAGAGTAAATAACAATCGATTTAAGCTTTTATGCTATCCTCAAGAACTTTTATAAAACTGTTATGTTAATTTTTTAAAATTATTAGTCAAAGACTATAGTTTTTATGTCTGTGTTTCCGTTGTATATAATAATTTTATTAATTTTCGAATGCATTGCTTTAGACTTATTTTCGAATATTTCTTTTACTTTTTCATGTCATGAGTTGAGACCTGTTTATCAAAAAACGATACTTTTATTTTCTTAAATATTGCACCTAGGTCCTAGATTGATAAAAAATCGAGAGTAAAGTTCTCTGTAGAAAACATTTTATATGGATAATAATAATTTGATTCTCCCATATTATATTATAACTTTACAAAAAACAGTCGAATCGTCGCAAAAACAACCAAAACTATCATTTTAACTATAACAAATTAAATTCTTGTATCTTATTCTTTACAAAAACTTCTCAAATCATAAAGCACTAGTTATAATATTTCTTAATGGCATTTTGTTTTCTAAACATCTAGCTATATTAAATAATTTAAGTAATACTCTAGAACTACATATCATAATTCTAAAATATATAATAAATATGCACATTTATTAAAAATTATTTAAGCAGAGGAAATATAATTTATTTTTTTTTTCTATAAAAAACCGCTCACTTTCACTTACATATTTCTTGAACAAAAACCTTAGCGCGACCTTTTCTCAATTAATTTAATAATGTCCTTCCTAAGGTCTATTTTCAGACGACTGTGAAAAGCCGATGAATTCAACAGTGGACTTCTAATTATATTAATTAAGTCAGTATCATATTTTCTACAATTTTCCTGAAGTATAGTAATCTATTTGAAATTCCCTTTATATTATTATGGTATGCTTAATTTTATATAAGACATGATTTGCTGTAAGAATATCTAGCAAATGACAACTATAATACGATGACTATGAAATAACATTATCAATAAATTTCTTTTCGTACTGAATTTTAACATTCATTGATATTCATTTAAGATTGCTATTTAATCAATGGTTATTTCAATATAATGTTTATTATGAGTCAACCATAGTCACTATGCGGTTGGCTTTATTGTCATATTAAGAAAAGGTCGCACCAAGGTTTTTGTTCAAGAAATATGTAAGTGAAAGTGAGCGGTTTTTTATAAAAAAAAAATAAATTATATTTCCTCTGCTTAAATAAATTTTAATAAATGTGCATATTTATTATATATTTTAGAATTATGATATGTAGTTCTAGAATATTACTTAAATTATATAATATAGCTAGATGTTTAGAAAACAAAATGCCATTAAGAAATTTTATAACTAGTGCTTTATGATTTGAGAAGTTTTTGTAAAGAATAAGATACAAGAATTTATTTGTTATAGTTAAAATGATAGTTTCAAGCTAAAGAAAAACATGGCGCGGCTTTTTTACAGCCTTTTGGTTGTTTTTGCGACGATTATAATATATGAAGGGGCTGAAATCTCACAGCTCTGTGACATCAAGACTTCGGTCTGGGTTAAGGATTTTGATATAGTTTTCGGCAAAAAATTTTATGAGGACATGGTTTTTAGTTTTGGGCAGCGATGTATATCAAATATATTTTTTTGTTAAAGTACGTGTATTTTTTATCGCTGCTTAGATATGTATTACAAAACTAACATGAAACATCAATACGTTGCCGGAAAATTATAACAAATCATATATTAACATAATTCAGTGAAAAGATTATACAATCAGCAAACTACTCAAAACCTCTCCGTTTAGCGTTTCGAGAAAATATTTCAAAATCACAAATTCATATTTCTTTCAAAATTCCAAAAATATTGTAAAAATTAAATAAAATCAAAAGTTCAAACTTTTTTCAAACAAAATTCTAAAAACATTTCAAAAATAATTAAAATCAAAGATTAAAACTTTTTTAAAAAACTCTAAAAATATTGCATAAATTATAACAAAATCAAAAATTGTAACTTTTTTCAAAATTATAAAAATTATGAGAAAATCAAAAATTAAAAATTTTTCAAAGTTCTAAAGATATTCCGAAAATTCTTACAAAACCAAAAATTGAAACTTTTTTCAAAATTCTAAAAATATATATAAAATTCAAAAATTCTATTTTTTTTTTCAAAATTCTAAATATATTCCAAAAATTAGATTAAAATCAAATATTTAAACTTTTTCTATATTCTAATATTATTCCAACAATTCTTAAAAATTCAAACTTTTTCCGAAACTCTAAAAATATTGCAAAAATTATAACAATATCAAAAATTGAAACTTTTTCCAAAATTATACGAATTATAATAAAATCAAAAATTTTAAATTTTTCAATATTCTAAATATATTCCGAAAATTCTTACAAAATCGAAAATTGAAACTTTTTCAAAATTCCAAAAATATTTCAAAAACTATAACAAATTCAAAAATTTCCATGTCCAATTTCATTTTCAAGTACATTTTCAGCAAACTACTCAGAAACCTTCCAGATTCGAGAAAATATTACAAAATCACAAATTCATTTTTTTTTCAAAATTCCAACAATATTTTAAAAATTATAATAAAATCAAACTTTTTTCAATATTCTAAAAATTTTCCAAAAATTATTACAAAATCAAAAATTGAAACTTTTTTCAAAATTCCAAAAATTATAATAAAATCAAAAATTTAAATTATTTGAAAGTTCTAAAAATATTCCAAAAATTCTTACAAAATCAAAAATTGAAACTTTTACAAAATTCCAAAAATATTTCAAAAACTATAACAAATTCAAAAATTTCCATGTTCAATTTCATTTTTAATTACATTTTCAGCAAACTACTCAGAAACCTTCCGTTTAGCGATTTGATAAAATATTACAAAATCACAAATTCATTTTTTTTTTCAAAATTCCAACAATATTTTAAAAATTATAATAAAATCAAACTTTTTTCAATATTCTAAAAATTTTCCAAAAATTATTACAAAATCAAAAATTGAAACTTTTTCCAAAATTCCAAAAATTATAATAAAATCAAAAATTTAAATATTTTGAAAGTTCTAAAAATATTCCAAAAATTCTTACAAAATCAAAAATTGAAACTTTTACAAAATTCCAAAAATATTTCAAAAACTATAACAAATTCAAAAATTTCCATGTCCAATTTCATTTTTAATTACATTTTCAGCAAACTACTCAGAAACCTTCCATTTAGCGATTCGAGAAAATATTACAAAATCACAAATTCATTTTTTTTTTTCAAAATTCCAACAATATTTTAAAAATTATAATAAAATCAAACTTTTTTCGAAATTCTAAAAATATTCCAAAAATTATTACAAAATCAAAAATTGAAACTTTTTTCGAAATTCCAAAAATTATAATAAAACCAAAAATTTAAAATTTTTCAAAGTTCTAAAAATATTCCGAAAATTCTTACAAAATCAAAAATTGAAACTTTTTTCAATTCTAAAAATATATATAAAATTCAAAAATTCTATTTTTTTTTCAAAATTCTAAATATATTCCAAAAATTAGATTAAAATCAAATATTTAAACTTTTTCTAAATTCTAATATTATTCCAACAATTCTTAAAAATTCAAAAATTCAAACTTTTTCCAAAACTCTAAAAATATTGCAAAAATTATAACAATATCAAAAACTGAAACTTTTTCCAAAATTATAAGAATTATAATAAAATCAAAAATTTTAAAGTTTTCAATATTCCAGAAATTCTTACAAAATCAAAAATTGAGAGTTTTTCAAAATTCCAAAAATATTTCAAAAACTATAACAAATTCAAAAATTTCCATGTCCAATTTCATTTTCAGCAAACTACTCAGAAACCTTCCATTTAGCGATTCGAGAAAATCTTACAAAATCACAAATTCATATTTTTTCCAAAATTCCAACAATATTTTAAAAATTATAATAAAATCAAACTTTTTTCAAAATTCTAAAAATATTCCAAAAATTATTACAAAATCAAAAATTGAAACTTTTTTCGAAATTCCAAAAATTATAATAAAATCAAAAATTTAAAATTTTTCAAAGTTCTAAAAATATTCCAAAAATTCTTACAAAATCATAAATTGAAACTTTTTTCAAAATTCTAAATATACTTATATATATAAAATTCAATTTATATATAATATTATATATAAAATTCAAAAATTCTATTTTTTTTTTCAAAATTCTAAATATATTCCAAAAATTAGATTAAAATCAAATATTTAAACTATTTCTAAATTCTAATATTATTCCAAAAATTATTAAAAATTCAAAAATTCTAACTTTTTTCAAAACTCTAAAAATATTGCAAAAATTATAACAATATCAAAAACTGAAACTTTTTCCAAAATTATACGAATTATAATAAAATCAAACATTTTAAAGTTTTCAATATTCCAAAAATATTCCAAAAATTCTTACAAAATCAAAAATTGAAACTTTTTCAAAATTCCAAAAATATTTCAAAAACTATAACAAATTCAAAAATTTCCATGTCCAATTTCATGTTCAATTACATTTACGTCATAAAAACAGCTACATTTTTACCCACTTGACATTATTTTTTTGACAAACTTATAATGCAATAATTCTCAATAATAATAATAAAATTTAATTTCAAACAATCTGGGTAAAAAAATCAAAAAACATCTTTCTTTTGTCACACTTGACAACATTTTTTTTACAAACTTAACAGTATAATGCAACAATCTAGTTTTTGATCTCACATACCAATCCCAACCATCCAGATTTCTCCACATTCTTTGTTCCTACTCATTGTCACTTTAAATGAAAGTTTTTTAAGCAAAAAAGATGCATATTTCCTTGTTTGGACACACTTTACGATTTTTTTGACACACTTCCGGTACAGTTATCGAACACATCGTCCTTTCGGCTCTTACCATTGAATGTACCTATTTTTAGAATTCAAAATTTTGAAAATCCCTTCAGCCGTTTTCTAGATTTCGTCGGTTGTGACGGCCGAACGGATGGCCGGCCGGCAGACAGACATACATTGTTTTTTTTGCTTTTTTAGAATCAGTAGGTCCTTAAACGTCGAGAAATGCCAAAAAGAGTGGGGGTAAGAATTTCACTTTTAGCTTATGAATGTAATACTTAGGTCTTTCAGACCGAAGTTAAATGAATTTTATAATGAAAGTATGTATAGGCAGAGCCGGGACGAGGCTATATTATGCCCTAGGCAAGAGTATGATTTGACGCCCCTACCCTCCTCTCCCCTCTACAGAGTTGGTTTGTTTTAAACACTGTTTAAAACAATGTTCAAAACAAATTGGTTTTTATTCCAAAAAAACAATGTTTTAAAGAAAAATTGTTTTTTTTAAATATAGCAATGTTACTTATTTGTTTTTTAATTGAACTGTTGCATAATGTGGTATTTTATCGTTTTTAATACATTTACACCTAATACGCCATTAAAATTTTGAAAGTTTTTAAACGGAATCACATGTCAAAACATTTGTACAATATTTGTTTGTCGGCAATCGAATACCAGATCCGCCAGCACTGGATCTGGTACTCGATTGCCGACAAACGCAATTCGTTTAATTTCTAAATAAAAAGTGACAAATATGTGTCATTACTGTGAATCAAAAGGAACATCCTAGTTCTGAAAAGAAAATTATAGATTCGGTGCGAGATTTGTAAAATTAGGTTACATATTTCATCTCATTGTTGATTGACTTGACGTAATGTTTTCCATTACATTAATTTTTCAATAAAGTTTTCTTTTAAATTTTTTTTAAGAATTTACAGTATGTTTCACAACAATACAGAGATGCTTTTTAAGACGTAGGTTCCACAACTACATGCATTCTAAGATGTTGACGAACGCTTTATTTAAACTTTTGGGGATTGGACGACATGATTTGGATTTTTTGGTCATTTTAGCAGCCCTGTGAATAAGTACGAATTTGGAAACAGTTACAACATGATTTGGATTTATTTGGACTTGTGATCAGTTTTACAAAAAGAACAAAAAATCGTAACGTTATATGCGTTTCGTTAAAAATATTTTTATAAAAACAAATATTTTTTTTCTTTTTTAAGTGTTTCAGTAGGGATTCGAGCTCGTTACCTCATCAGTGTCAGAGTGAGCTCCAGTCTATTCATTTCGCTACCAATGCGAAGATATTTTGAAGTTGAGACTTCATCATCACTCTATTTACTTAAGTTGAATTCTCAATTGTCATTAGACTCCTATTTTCTGGAAATATTTTAAAATTATTTTTGGAATTAAATCTCTAGACAGCACTATTATGTGAATTCATATGAGGTGAAATATTTCTATATTATAGGCCACATTTTAAGTCACGTGTATAGTCATTATTGATTGCTTCCAATCAATGTGAAATCTATAAGCGACACTTGGTCAATTATTTCATATATTGGCTTGCATATTAGACAACATTTTGGAGAATTTTAATTATTCGGGATTTTTGTGAGCAATTAAACTCAAGGGAAGTAATTTGAATTTTTCAATTCAAATGTATGGTTGGAAATATCTCGTAAAAAACTCTGTTTTTCTTTTTTACGTGTTTTGGTTGGGATTCGAAATCGTAACCTCATCAGAGTGAGATCAAATCAAAAATTTACAAAATGCTTAATATTTTTCCACAAATATCAATAAAAATTTAGAACAACCAAAATCTTTAGTTACAGCGTGCACATACATTTAAAAAGAGCAGATATGTCGGATTTTATATTCGATCTTTACAAAATCGTTCAAAAAACGAAATAAAATATTTGCGTTATCGTTACGTTTTACGTTATTGTCACCAGATGAATTTTTAAAACGATACGAAAGTAATTATTATTAACAACGCTACTTAAGTTCGTTATTTCATTTTTACGTTACGAGTAACGTTTTGCAACACTGCATGTGATGCAAAAACCCATTTCCACGCGTTTACGCAGCATTTATAACATTATGTTGCTGTGTAACTATATCCAAATGCACTTTTTAATGAAAATTTCATTGTTTTAAGTAAAATAAAGAAAATGAATCGGCATCACTTTCGTCGAAGAAATTTGCCACTAAAATTTTCCACATTTTATAAATTATGTACCAAATTAACTCTGTTCTGTGCAACATTTTCTATGAATGATTTTTGTGAAAAATTATCTGACGCTAAGCGAGTGACTAGTGCCCCTTGTTTAGATTTCATTTTATTTGGACTAAAAAGTGAAATAAAGTAATTTGTATTTCGAAATCAATCTTAACGTCAGTAGGAATTGAGCGCGTCTTTTATAAATTTGGCTTGGTACATAGGAAACTTCTAATGCAATTTTATACGGACTACGAGATTTTATTAATCAACCGTTTGAAATATGTACCTATGAAACCGACGGTTTTGAGTTTTTTTAAATGCAAATATTTATTTTAAATTGAAATAAAAATATATTGCTTTCATATTCAAAATCTTGTTGTTTTCAATCTTTTGTTAAAGATTATACTGTTTCACCCAACCAATATTCTTATGAGGATGATATGAATATTGTAATCCGTAATTTATAATCGACAAAAACTCTATTTCTTTATTTAATCAAATTTTTTACATGCATCAGGGTGGTTATTTTGTAGTGTTATCTTGCTAGGTGAGATAAATAGTGAGATAAAAAATTATGTCTAAATGATTTCTTTTATCTTATATAATCGATCGAAGACAAATATTTTATCTCACTTTTTATCTCACCTAGTGAGATAACACTACAAAATAACCACCCTGGTCATTCGGGACTCACGTTAAACATAGGTCACAGATTTTTTTTCATAATTAAAATTTCTGAAGTTTATATTAGCCAATAAAAACAAAAATGTCATTAGATTGAGCGATAAATTATTCTTTGGCATCTTGCATGGGACAAATATTTGAGAATATTCAAGAAATCTACAGAAGCTTAAAAACGATTCTTAACAATCGTCGCAAAATCTTGAGAATCTTACCGAATCTCTTGAGAATTTCAAAAAATCTTGAGTACATTTGGACATACAGAGTTTCTTCAGATAATCTAGGGAATCATGAGAATCTTGTAAATATGAAGAGAACCTTAGATATCTTTAGAGAACGTTTAAATAATCTTACAATATTTAGGATACCTATTATCTTTGTGATTTTCCACTCCAATTAGATATTTTAATTTAAAACAAAAAAAAACGAATCTCCGTAGTATAAAATTTATTAAATACAAAAAATGTGTTCTCAATTTCTGCGCCCTTCAAATAAAACGCCCTAGGCGAGTGCCTAGTTTGCCTACCCCTCGTCCCGGCTCTGTGTATAGGTATACCATATTTAATGTTTATTGGCATATTATTGATAAAATCATAGTAGGCAAAATAAACTCAAACAAAATTTTTATACAATAAATTCAATCAACGTTTGTTTCTTGTATTGATTGTTTCAAAATCAGCCGAATATAATTTGTGAAAATGTTTGATAGTGAAATGGATAGTACTCCTCCAGAAATACGGAATGCTACGCATACAGCTTCGACTGAATGTTGCCCGATAAAAGTAACTCGCAAACATGAAATCGTATCATATTTTCAAGGAATGGTGTAATTGCAAAAAAATTAGGAACATTTCAGAAAATGTAATGCTAGCTTTCTTTAGCAAAGTTGCAAAATCTAAAAAGCCGTCAACACTCTGGGCAACATATTCCATGCTCAAAACAACTCTAAGCATTAACGAAAAAACGGATATATCAAAATTTTCCAAACTTAATTGCTCTCCTGAAGAAACAAAACACAGGATATAAACCAAAATAATCGAGTGTCCTTGGAAGAAATGATATATTAATAAATTTTTAGATGAAGCCCCCCTTGAGTTTCTTCCTCAGAAAGTGAATATTTTTGAAGTTTATATTTTAAACTATATACTTTATTTTATTGTTTTTGTGTAGGCTGCATTAATTATCCAATTTTCCGGAGCTTGTAGAAGCGACGAGCTTCACAAAATGAAGAAAACTGAAATCGATGTTACAGAAAATAAAATAAGCGTCACGATTCCCTCCTCGAAAACCTACATATCCAGATCATTTGCAGTGACCAATATTCAGTGAATTAATATCTTAAGAAATTACATTGAAATGAACAAGGGTAATGATATAGACAGATTTTCCTATCAAATCAGAAGTGGAAAAATCACCAAACAACCATTTGGGCATAACTTTATTGTACGTTTGCAAAAAAAATAGCGGAGTTTTTAAAACTGGACAATGTGGACACGTTCACTGGGCATTGTTTTAGACGCAAAGCAGCTACATTGTTTGCAAATAATGGCTGTGATGTTATGCAATTAAAACGATTGGGGGATAGAGATCTAGCTCTGTAACCGAAGGATATGTAGAGAATTCTACGGATGGACAAGAAAAAATTGCAAACATGTTGTCATCTGAGAACCACAATTTTGGAGAAGGCACATCTACCTTGAATAGTTTCACAAACAATTCGGTGCAGAAGTTCAATTTTTCTTCTGATCAGAAACAGGGATTGTCATGGACAATAAACGGCCATGAAAATTCCAACATAACTATTAATTTCAATAATAATTAATATCTTGTTTTTTTATTTACACTTTAAAATATTTATAAATAAATTAAATATCCAAAATGAAAACATTTTAAAGAAAATTCTACTTTAAATTCCGGATTAGGGATTATAGTCGCATATTTTATGAAAGTTTTACTTGTTTTTTTAAATAATGATTAAAAAACTTTTTTATTTTTTTTTAAATAATTACAAACACCATTTATTACTCACTTATTTTTTATATTTATTCTACCGGTTTCGATTTTCAAAAAATCATCGACTGGAAAATATTTTGCAATTAAAATTAATAACAATTTTGCTTACTATATATACTAAATAATATTACCAAACAAAAATTTTTTTTTTTCTAAAAACAATGAAATAACAAATCTAAGGTAAAACAATTTGAAAGGATTAAAAAAAAAACCAAATGAGTTGTACAAAGTTAGGGGCAGGTAATTAAAGTTAATTAAAAATAATGAAACAAAAAATAAAAATAAAAGGAAAATTTTAAGGGGAGGTTTAAAAAGTTAAAAGTTTTATGGCGTGATAATCCCACATTATTTTTAAATATTAAATAATGGTGATGTGATCTTAGCTTCCTCCGTATTCATCAAATTTGGGGCTTTTTTCTTAATATGGTACGACTCATAAGCATCTAACTTCCATTTCTGCCTTACAGGTTTTATAAGTTTAGATTTTTCAGAATCAATTTTGTGATTATTATTCACCATATGCTCGGCTACACTAGATTTATTTATATGTTTATTGTTTGTAGCTTTCTGATGTTCATTGTATCTGGTGTTGAAATCTCTAGATGTTTGACCTATATATACTGCTTCACAGTTTTCACATGCCATTTGATAGATGCCAGATTTGCTATTTTCCATTTCCTTGTCCTTGTAGTTATTCAATGAATTTTTTAAGCTTGTTGAAGGTCGGGTGACTAATTCAATATTATGTTTTAAAAAAATGTGTTGTAGTTTATTTGTAATATTAGGGAAATATGGAATGCTAATTCTTCTCTTGGTAACTGTATCTTTTACTGGTAGTAAGCCTGTTATCCGGTTTTTGTTATATTTCTTTCTGTGTGTTTTTATGATATTGTCTGCAAAATCTGTTATATAACCATTTACTAATGCGGTGTGCCTTATGTAGTTAACTTCTGTTATAAATTCTTCTTCTTCTAATGGGATATTAAACAACCGATGAGTTTTTAATGCTTCTTCCTTCTGGTTCCGGGATTTGATTCAATTCTTTTAGCAACCATTTGGCCATATTCTCAGTTGGTGTTGAAATATTTGAGCATATTGAATAGATATGTGCAATTAAAAATAAAAGTAGCAATCCAGAAATTACATATAAAATTTTTGAAAAATTGTAAGCGGCATAAAGTATTACCAAAATTTATGAAAGTAACATTTCCGATAAAAAATAATATTACACAAAAATTAAAACAACAAACTGAAATAACATGGTTGAAAGCAGAGCTAAAAGCAAAATATAGTAAGCTGTCAACAATAGAATCCAATTTGTATTACACCCATAAAAACATTTTATCAACATATTACACAGATGATATTACATTCAGCTGCTTTTGGTTAGAATTCGATATGTATGCACAGAGAAGGGTTCGGGTAACTTACAAAAGGACCAATAAAATTCATAGGAAAAAAATTCAAGCATTGATTAAAAATAAAACACAAAATTCAAATTTTATCACAGAGAGTCAGCGAGCCATACCAGTAATAGATAATTTTGTCATCAACAATTCAAGTAAAGAATTCAACACTAAAGAATTAGAATTTCTCAACAAAGGACTCAAATTTGCCACTACATTAAACGAGGCACCAATCGAAGATTTGGTTGTTGATATTGAAGCTGGAATTTCTAATTGCTCTAGTTTAGTTAAAAATAACATCAGATACCACACAAAAGAAACAATAACAAAAGTAATCAAAGAAAAAAGTGCATTAAAACAATCGTCCGCAATAGTCCAAAAACTCAGAAAAATGGACGACATCATTTTCATAAAAGCAGATAAAGGGAATGCTATAGTCATATTGGACAAAATTGAGTATGATACAAGAGTTTTACAAACAATACAAGAAGGGCCGTATGTGGAAATTAAATGGAAGAATGGAAAACCGAGAAATCCCTTGCCAAATATGATTGAAAATGCCAAACAAACTACAAAAGAAATCTGCAGCCTGTTAGAAGAACAAAAGTTAAAATATTTATTTAATACACCAAACCCAAAAATAGCCAAATTGTATGCCTTACCAAAGATACACAAACCTGGTAACAAAATGCGACCAATATGCTCAAATATTTCAACACCAACTGAGAATATGGCCAAATGGTTGCTAAAAGAATTGAATCAAATCCCGGAACCAGAAGGAAGAAGCATTAAAAACTCAATAGAATTAGTAGAGAAAATTAAAAACATAGTAATAGATACAGATGAAATTATGGTATCTTTCGATGTGACGGCGTTATTTCCAAGTATCCCAATAGATGAAACATTTCAATACCTTGAAGATGAAAATAAAATTTTACCAACAAAAATAAAAACATATATGAAAATTGCATCTACATGTATGGATCAAAGCTGCTTTCAGTTTCGGAATAAATTCTACAAACAAACATCAGGCACTTCTATGGGAAGCAAACTGGCTCCATATCTAAGCAATATTTTTATGTGCCATCTAGAAACAGAAATTATAACATCAACACAAAATGCTCCTAAAATATGGTTGAGATATGTTGACGATATATTTGCAATAATTAAAAGAACAGATTTAAACTCCTTTTTTGATATATTAAATACCAAACACCCAAATATTAAATTCACTAAAGAAATAGAGTTGAATGGCGTATTAAACTTTTTAGATGTCAAAATAATTCGATCAACAAACGGCCAGGTTAAATTTGGGATATACAGGAAACCAACCAACACAAACCGCTTTATAACTGCCGATTCATACCATCACATAACACATAAAAAAGCAGCATTTCACAGCATGGCACATCGGTTGTTTAATATCCCATTAGAAGAAGAAGAATTTATAACAGAAGTTAACTACATAAGGCACACCGCATTAGTAAATGGTTATACAACAGATTTTGCAGACAATATCATAAAAACACACAGAAAAAAATATAACAAAAACCGGATAACAGGCTTACTACCAGTAAAAGATACAGTTACCAAGAGAAGAATTAGCATTCCATATTTCCCTAATATTACAAATAAACTACAACACATTTTTTTAAAACATAATATTGAATTAGTCACCCGACCTTCAACAAGCTTAAAAAATTCATTGAATAACTACAAGGACAAGGAAATGGAAAATAGCAAATCTGGCATCTATCAAATGGCATGTGAAAACTGTGAAGCAGTATATATAGGTCAAACATCTAGAGATTTCAACACCAGATACAATGAACATCAGAAAGCTACAAACAATAAACATATAAATAAATCTAGTGTAGCCGAGCATATGGTGAATAATAATCACAAAATTGATTCTGAAAAATCTAAACTTATAAAACCTGTAAGGCAGAAATGGAAGTTAGATGCTTATGAGTCGTACCATATTAAGAAAAAAGCCCCAAATTTGATGAATACGGAGGAAGCTAAGATCACATCACCATTATTTAATATTTAAAAATAATGTGGGATTATCACGCCATAAAACTTTTAACTTTTTAAACCTCCCCTTAAAATTTTCCTTTTATTTTTATTTTTTGTTTCATTATTTTTAATTAACTTTAATTACCTGCCCCTAACTTTGTACAACTCATTTGGTTTTTTTTTAATCCTTTCAAATTATTTTACCTTAGATTTGTTATTTCATTGTTTTTAGAAAAAAAAAAAATTTTTGTTTGGTAATATTATTTAGTATATATAGTAAGCAAAATTGTTATTAATTTTAATTGCAAAATATTTTCCAGTCGATGATTTTTTGAAAATCGAAACCGGTAGAATAAATATAAAAAATAAGTGAATAATAAATGGTGTTTGTAATTATTTAAAAAAAAATAAAAAGTTTTTTAATCATTATTTAAATTATGGATTATTCACGTCACTCTGAACAAACAATATTAATTATTTTACTTGTTTGTTTCTTTTATTTTCTATTCCCATACTAATAATTAAGAGAGATGAAAAAGTGAGACTCTCGTAAAATGTGTAATCGAAATTCCTACTCAGGTAGGTTACTTCCCAACCGGTTGGGAAGTAAAAGTTAGCAATCAAGTACTTCCCAACTTTTAAAAAGTTGGAAGACAATAGATTACTTAGTTGTTGCGAATAAAATAATTTAAAAAGAAATTAGGTTGCAGTATAAACATGATTTTTTTTAAAATAAAAAGTGTTGGGGTTTACAATATGTGTCACAACAACACATAAATACCTTTTAAGACGTAGGTCCCACAACAACTTGCGCTCTAAGGTGTTGATGAACGCTTTTTTTAAACCTCTGCGAATTGAAACCACCTGAAACGATGACCTCCGGCAAACTATTCCATTTGTATGCAGTTCGGACAAAGAAGTCTTTCTGCGATCTGCCAGTATGACAGCGCGGGATCTCGACCGTTTGACTGGTTGCGAGAGTCGATTGCCGAGTTAGACGTAGGTAAGAATAAGTTTGAGGCATGATGCTGCTGATTTCATCTGAGTACTGTTGATGACGATATTTGTAAAATACAACGAGTTCAGCAACAGTGCGACGATGTTGTAGGGAATCAAGTTTTGATGTCAAATCTCGATCACCCACAATTCGTATAGCCCGCTTTTGAAGAGAGTCCAAGAGGGCCAAGATGGAAACAGAGGCAGCACCCTAAACTTGACAAGAGTACTCCATACAGGGACGAATATAGGACTTATAAACATGGAGCAATTGGTATGGAGTGAAAAATTAAATCGTCAAGTATGGTATTATGGCATCAAGTGTGGTCTTAGTTCAAGGTCAAGTATGGTTTCAAGTGTGGTATTAACATTAAATCGTCAAATATGGTAGTAAGTGTGTTACAACATTATCCTAGCTAGATAACTGTTTTACCGGAAACAAATCCAACCCCTTTTGGTGTCTTATAATATTTTGGAAAGTTGTAAACTGATTAATGTTAGATTTATCTTCCGGAAAAAACCAAAACAACAAACGATACAACCGAATTTATTGTTTGTTTTTCCTTCGTTAAAATTTAAAATACATCATAATGATCATCATCGTATCTTGTTACCATAACATTTTTTCTTTTTCTTCGTTTTAAATTTTCATCTATAAAAAAAATCTGTTTACATTATACATATTTATTTATTTTTTTTTTTCAATTTAATCAAATTTTCCAGCTACTTGATTTTTGAAGTAAGTAAAGAAACATAACATACATTTAGGCGTTACTTAAATTTGTATTCTGATTTAATTTTCTTCTCAGTTTTTTAAGGGTTTTCTTATTGTTATTTCATCCCTTTACATATTATTATTATTGTTAACTTGAAAATATAAAAAAATAAAAAAATATGTCATGAATTTGAATTAGAATTGAAAATTGAGATTTTATGTTTTAACAATTTGATTTCGGTATATTTTTATGTAACTTGAAGTCAATGTTTATTTGAACAAAATGAGTTTTAATTAAAGAGTTATACCATTGAAGTTTGAACACAAACAAAAGATAATTGAGTGAAATTTGATTTTGTTATCAATAAAATTGCTTTTCATTTTTTCCTCTTTAAGCATTTTTGATCTATGGATTGGCGCTTTATTACATTACGTTCGTATCGAGTTTTCAATTAAGCTCGTTCATACTGTAATTGAAGTAAAAATAGTTATTTACGAATCATATTACGATACGATACGAGATGGGAAAATTGTCGATCGAGGCCGTAGGCCGAGATTGATAACCCATCGAGGATTGTAATATGATGTTACGAAATGAATATTGTACAACGTTTTATCTACTATCAACTTTTATATTAATTTAAAAAATAAAAGAAATAATATTATTAAATAATAAAATAGCAGGCCGGTGATTTGTTTACTGTCATTGTTGCACAATATTGCTTATTGGCATTTAGTATCGGGCAAATAATAGTTAAATATGAGTGATTCGGAAGAAGACACCCGATGTGGAAATTGCGGCAAAAGCAGCGATTTCACTACTACCAAAATCAAAAACGAGATACGAAATGAAATATACAAAATTTGAAGATTGGTACAATGGAAAAATATGGGTATCTGAGAGAATTTTGCTTTTGCTAGCCTATTTCGCAGGCAAATCTGAAAAAGAAAAGTCATCTTCGTTATGGACATATTACTCCATGTTGAGATGTACAATCTCAATGAAGAAAAATATTGATATTATCATAGCCAACTAACTGAGTTGTGTAAAATAATGTAATAATAATTAGTGCGCGGCAAAATAAGACCTTTCGCAATTATTTCAAATGTCATAAAGTTTGACATTACAGAATGATAGTAGATAAAACAGTTTTACAGGATTTCATTGGTTTTTAATCCCACTTAGTCTTAAATATGGAATACATAACTTGTTATTTGATTTACTGTGAATATTCACACTTCGAATTTGCAATTTTCAAAAATAAAAGTAACAAAACTCAAACCAAAGTTATTAAATTATGATTCAGGAATGTGTACCATTCGCTGGAAATGTAACATTTATATAATTTTGCTTGTTCTAAGCCAATTGAACCCAAGCACAAATAGTAGCATTTGTAATAGAAAAAATGTGTAATAAAAACTAAAGTAACAAAAAATGTAAATAAAAATAAATAAACTATCATGTAAAACTAAAACGTTCGTCATTTAGCTAATATTTATTCGAAATACAAATTGTACCTACGAACATAAAAAAATTTCAATTTGAACAATTTTCCACATATATCGTTACACGTAAAAACGAAAATAAATCAATTTTTCCTTTACCATTTCACTATAAACACACTCAGTCATGTTGAAACGGTTTTATTTAATGTTGATCAATCTTCTTGTTCTATTCGTATGGTTTATATTTAATGTATGACATCCTATTTCAATTATCCATAACAATACGTGCGGTACATATAAAGTTGAGGCAAAAACAAATTATACCATCTTGCTAGAACAAAAGAAATGATGACTTGATATAAAATAGAAAAAAGTGTTGTAGAAGTAATTTGATTGTATCAGATTGATTGTGTTGTTTTTTGTTTAAATTGTGAAGATTTGATTTGTTAAAAGATGTTTTTAATAAAATTTGTTATGTTTACAAATTACAAAGGGTTAAAACTCAAAGCGTCATACTATCTGTGTTTTTAGTAAAACTTACTCTGAAAAAAACATGTTTATTTCCGAAATGCAGTTGTCTCGCCGCGGGGACAGATATGGCAAATCAAACTCCGAAGTTGATTCAACAGCTGTACTGTTACAAAACGATGCAGTTGAGCTAACCGCAGGTACTGCTTATGTCAAAATTAAATATAATTCAACTAATTTCAAATTCTTCTATTTTGAAATGAAAAATTCATGATATAAAGCCAAAGTAAAGTTTTTCATGGAAATATTTATTAACTATATTTATTACCTACTGTTATATTGCGTGTAAAACTTTATATTTTAAATAAACCTCATGCTGTTGTCAGAAAAATGTTAACGTGTAGTTCTCACTATCACCGTGAAATTGTTTGCAACATTTTTTCTTTGTTTGAATAATTAAGTGTCAGATGCAGATGAGGTTGTCATTACTTTAATTTTTTTTCAGTGTAACATTTCACACAGTTTTCTAAATGTAGACAAAATTCAAAATTCAAAAACGGCTTTAAAATAAATTACTTTGTAATGCCCGCTAAATTACGTGTTGTTAAACATGTATCATTTACCATGTATCATTGGAAGTTGAAACAAAGGAAGACTGCATTCAACAGCATTGTATTTTATCATTTCTCTCAAGGTTAATTTCAATTTTGCATGTTAGAATAATAAATAATTTTGTTTGTTTTAAAAGTCATAATGAAATGTCATAGCTAAATTATCTTTGTCAATTAGAGATTTTTTAGGTTTTAGAGTCCGCGTCTTATCCGTACATTCGTTTATAGTAAAATTTAAAATGCCCTTGGAAAATAGATGCTACGTTTTACTGGCGCCGAAACAGGGACAAGTTATATAGCGGTTACCCGTTATATAACATACAATAAATTTATTCTGTTAGTATTTTTTTGATAAAATTTCATATTTTGAACTTTTTTTGATATTTTGTTTGTATTTTTAATATCCGCATATAACGATTTTTTGTTATTGTAATATGTTGTATGTTTTAATACCTGTATTAATTTTGTTGTACCTATAATTTTTCGATACTTTTGATTTTGAATGATACGGTTAAATTTTGATAACGTTAATATACGTTTTTGATATTTTTTGAATAATGTAATTTGTAATGACTTTGTTGCATCTATTGTTTGATATTTGATTAATTTTTTTTTATATATATATCTATTGTATTACTATATACCTATGGTGTTTTTTATATACCTATTGCATTTTTTTATGTTCTATTGTATTATGATATACCTATTGTATTGTATTATTTTTTTATCAATGTTTCTGATGCAACAAATGATTTTTTCAAATTTATAAGTGGTTTTGTACTGAAGCCGGATCTGGGGAGCTGGAACTCTATGCTGGTTTACTCCCAGCAACGGTATTAGCGTTAGTTTTTTTATATTCTTTTAGTATTAGGGATGAAGAAACACAGCATCTGATTTTTGTTGATAACAGATATTTAGGCTGAATCTTTAAACAGATGCTGAGTTTTTCTTTTATCATTCGGGAGGTTTTTTGAGTGTCGATTTTAGGATTTTTAGACCTAACTCTGCTCTGAACCTCACATACCGTTGCTGGAGAGAGATCGCGAGTTCGATCTTCCTCTCCGTCATTTCTACAATTCCTTTAAATTCTAATATTCAGTAGTCGGTATGGGCTCTGCCCAGGAAAGATCTCTAACTCTAACAATAAATAAATAAATAAATAACAAATATTGGGTTTTACCAATAAATAAATAAATATTTTATAAATAAATAAATAAATATTTTAGCAATGATTAAATAAATATTTTATCAATAAATAAATAAATATTTTCTAAATAAATATTCTCTAAATAAATAAATAAATAATTTTTTTAACCCATTTCGAACCGAGTTGCAGAAACTATTTTCTCGGACAAAACCAAATGCTTTTTTATAGTAATTTGATGCTTCTAAGCCCGAATCTGAGATAGAAAATAAATAATATCTTACCGTTTTCCTGGAAAATGGAAAAGTTTACTGTTCGTTTCATCGAACGCTGGCGCTGAGTCTACATATATAAAAACACACCAAAAAATTTATGTTTTAAATAATTTTATGATTTAATTTAGATTTTTATTTATATTAGATTTAGATAAAGTAGTATTTATTAAAACAATGTACATGAATATGCTTATTGCATTTTTGACACATGAAAATTGTGGGTTTACCACATGAAAATTGAGGGTTTGCCACATCCTTTTAGTTGACACCTACGAGGCTTATTTTCAAGTTGACGCACAGTAATGTGGTCACCAGAAACGTCTGGTAAATGACGTGGTCTCTCAAATGGTCATCGTCCATATTTTCCATATTGTCATTTGTTAATAAAAGGCTTTCTGTGACCATTTCCTTCAAATGAAATTTGACTTAATGTTTTTTCATTCTTATATTTTGCGATGAGACAGTGCAACTTCCATGCATTGGCCATTGAAGAATTAAGTGTAGAGATCCATAGCGGCCAAGACCACTTCTTACCACGAATGTTTACACGGTAGTTTTGGACACCAATATCATGCAGGCTCACTCCTCCCATACCTTTATGATAGTTATAAAGCATTGCCGGTTGATCGTAGTGTATTTGTTTTGACTTCTCATTTGATTTTTTTGTCTCTGGTTTTTTTCAGCGGATAACAAAATGTAGAGGTTATGTTTGGTCATAATTTGTAGCCATTGTGACCTCTTTGTTGTCCTGCCATCGACACAAAGTAATTTTATTAGTCGAATCAAACGTATAGTCATGTTGACCACGAGGTAAAGCTGTTCCAGTTTTTAAGTTATTTCCTCCACCTGCAAAACGATTACTACGAACAGTTCCAGTGGCACATATTCCTTTTTCAGCCAATAAACATAGCAAATGATAGCTTGTAAAGTAATTGTCAAAAAACAGCTCGTGATTCTCAGGAAACTCTACGTTTTGAAGTAACTTCAACACAACATCTGCACCAAGTCCAACATAAGTATTATATTTGTCACTTTGTCCACAATAAGGTATAAAGCTAAATAGGTAGCTTTCAGCAGAGCCAAGACACCATAGCTTGTAGCCAAAAAGAATTGGTTTGCTGGGCAGCATATTTATTAGTTTCAGTTATTATATGACACAAAACTTCATCATCATAAAACTTGTTGAATAATTCAATAGGTGATAAATCTTTTAATTTTTCACCTAGTTCGGTTTTCATATAAGCTAAAGGTGCAGGGTTAGGTGCTATATTATATTTAAATTGTTTTCGGTTTCGGTTTTTGAACCATTTTGGTTTACCAAAAGAAATTAATGGTTTATAATCATATTTTGCTTTCTTTTGTCTTGGTTCTTGATGATTAGATGGTCCAGGTTGGGGTTCTTCAACGATGAACACATTTTCCTCAGTATCTTCAACATAATTTTTTGAAGTTTCAACTTCAACACACGAGCCGCATCGCCAAAAATATTACAATTAACATCAGGATTCAAAAGTATAAAATTATCATCAATATCTTCTTCATCGCTTAATTCATCAACCCGATCAGGTAGAGAATGTTAATATTAGAAATATTATCAACTTCTTCATCTCCGTCACTCCAGTTATCAATAACTTGTTGCAATTCACGCAGTGTCAAAAGCTTTCGACGCGACATTATATAACTACAAATTATATACAAATAATAAACATACGATGCAAAGAATGAACGTTAAAACAAATGTTCTGTATAAAATCTGTACTTACCCTTTTTTATGTATACTCAATTTTAACAAAACAAAATCACACGAATTAATAAACGTCTATTTTCTTCAAAATAGCGATAACAAATGAGAAAAAATTTCATAAAAATGATGAAATGCAATTTTAGTACAAAATTTGATTATTCTAGAGTTCGTGCCAGTGTTCGATGAAACGAACACTTAACTTAACGTACATCTGGAAGAACCCCAATGTTTCCAATAAATATGAAAACTGTTTCTTTGAGTAATCTCATCCATTGGCACAAATTCGTCATCATTAGTTTTTCGATTTTTGTTCGTTTAGTATTTTATATAATTATTCAAAAATATGTCTAAAAACAAGGGTGTTTTGCAAGAGGGGTTGTGGTAGGAAGGGGAGGCTTGAGCCACCATAGAATTTCTTTGTCGAATACACAACACATGAAAGGAGCTGACCATACTAAGCTCACCATGAACTACTATTACCATCATAGGTAAAAAAATTTTAGAAAAAAAGCAATTTCACTGTTCGATGAAACGAACAGAGGATCGAAATGGGTTAAATAAACAAGCAAACAAATAAATATTTTTAAACTAATTTTAAGTAAATCAATCATTTTTTCCTTGCACATGAATAAATAGTCAAACATTTATTTTCAAAATATATATAAATTAATTAAAAACTTTTAAGTTTGATAAATTGTGTAAAAGAAGGGGTTAGGAGTGGATTGCATAGGAAATTTTTTTCGTTGGTCGCGCTTTACGTTTTTGCTCGGCTTAACCTTCTTTTTCGAATATTTCGGGTTGTCGTTTTATTTACAGCTAGCGATTTGCCGGTATGAAAACTCTGGATACCAAAAACATTAACAATAGAATCAATCAAGGAATATCATGATAACTGTATAGCTGCTCATGTTAGGGTGAAGAAGATTTGGGAGGGTCATCGTCGTCTATAAAGGCTACAAATCAGACATTGCACTCGCCAATGCAATCTCGGTTTGTCTATGATCGACTATGATGTACATATTGTTATTAATTTTTCGGGTACTTATCCCAGAAAAAAGCCGGGATTGCTGATCTCCTGATTGCCCTTGATCATCGGTCTAAATTCATATTAATCAAACCCCTCAGAAATGCAAATTCACCTTCAGTGAATGCATTCTTAAGGATCGAAGTTTTTCTAACATATAGTGTTCCAGGTTGTCTTCACAGTTAAACAATGGTATACGCTTCCTCAGTTAATCTTTCCAAAGAAATGTTCAGAATTCAATATATATTCAAATGCACGAATTTAGATGGTAAGGCCATGGGGACTTACCATTCTAAAGACTTTAGATTATGATATTTAATTAGTTTTAAATCTCTGTTAACTTTTTTGTATTAGTAGCTTTAGTATAGATCCCTGTTAATTTATTTTGTAATAGTTTTCTTATTGTCTTTTTTTTTATTTATTTTCTTTGTTATTTTTCTTTAAATTAATTTTTTTACTTTACAAAATGTTTACTACTTGCTTTTGCATAATTTTTCATCAGCAACTATAGTAATGTTGTCTCTCATGTATCTGAAATTAGTAGTCCTTCTATGTATATGTTTGTAATGGTAGTCATTTTTTTTTAATTAAGCCTCATCGCGATTCATTTAATATCAGCGATTTCTTTTCATTAAAATGTGTTATGCCCGCCAAATTACGTGTTGTTAAACATGTGTCATTTACGATTAAGGTCCTGTATAATTCATTCTATAGTTTCCATCTCTGACCTACCTAAATATATGTTTTGCAATATCGCGATTTTACATTTAACATCATATTCATCATACATACAAATAACTCTTTACCTCACCCTTATCCATAATGCACATTTTAAAAATTTGATGAATTCGTTTCGAATTTTGTTTATTTTTCTTGTTTTTAATAAAAACGCTAACGTTTAAATTTTTCTCTTCATAATGAAAGAGAAAGAAATGAATTGTTTGTATTCTTCAGATTTTTTTTGATGTAGGTGGAAACAATTGACGATGCTAATACTTGTTAATTAAAAGAGTAGTCAATAAATTTTTCTGTTTATGTTTTATAAATTGGTAGAAGAACAGGAAAAGTGTTATGGAAAACAATGAGACAATCTGTTATTAACGGGTTACGTTTTATGAATTTTAAAGGTATTGATTACAAATAATATAAATATCGAACATCTGTTTGCGTGCAATCACCCTTACTTGCTCATTTTTATTTTTAATTTTTAAAATATAAAAAGAGGAATTTTTCTTCAAAAAAGTTGAGTAATGATTAAGACTTTAAAATAAGTAGTCGATGTAAAATCAAATCAAATAATGTGCAGTGTTGTGGCACAAACAAAAATTTTATATTTGTTTTATTAAACTATTTAAAATAACCAATGTTTTTATATTTGCGTCTTCTTTATCCTAACGGTGTTAGGCTGTCAATGTTTCGAGTGTTCATTGTTTTGATAAGTTTTGTGTGTTTTGAGTTGTGTTAGCAAATTTTAAAATAAAAAAATCAAATAATTCGTACAACCTTATTGGCATATTAGCCAAAAATGGAAAAACTCGAACTTTAAAGAAATAGATGGATTATTTAAAAAATATACCACCATATTTAAAAAATATACCACCATTTAAAACATATTCATCTCCTCGTTCCTTTTGTTTTTTTTTTATTAAATCACTTTGTTCCTAGTTGACAAAGTGTATTTGACGTTTTAAAATAGAAAAAAACTCAATAACGAACTAAGAAAAGCTAATCGTATAAAGTACACAAATTAAAATCAATACAAAAGTTTACCCACATTTATTATTTGAATTTGGTTTTACATATTTGTGCAAAAATTATGCACACAAAAATAGAAATACGTATTTTGTATTGAATATCATATGTAAAAAAAATCAGACTAAACATAAAAACTGTTAAATCGTTGTTAAGCCCCATTCTCATTTTAAACCAAATCAAACGATAAATATATACAATTTTCAATCAATCACATCACATGTCATTTAATATTATTAATTCATCGGAAAATATTATATTTTTTCATTCCTGTACATATTTAAAAAAAAGTTTATTTAATTACTTCGGTCTGAAAGACCTAAGTATTACATTCATGAGCTCAAAGTGAAATTTTTACCCCCACTTTTTTTGACATTTCTCGACGTTTTAGGACCTCCTGATTCTAAAAAAGCAAAAAAAAAAAATGTATGTCTGTCTGTCGGCCGGCCGGCCGGCCGCCGTCATTACCTACACTGCAGGGAAAACGGCTGGAGGGATTTCAAAAATTTTTTTTTCCTAAAAATAGGTATTCACAAGATGCAGGTCCGAAAGGACGCTGTGTTCGATAACTGTACCGGAAGTGTGTCAAAAAAATCATTATGTGTGTCAAAAATAGCAAATTTTCATATTTTTGGCTTAAAAAACGTTCATTTTAAGTGATTACGAGTAGGAACATTAAATTTGGGGGAATCTTGATGGTCGGGATTGGTATGTGAGATCAAAAACTAGATTATTGCATTATAAGTTTGTCAAAAAAATGTTGTCAAGTGTGTCAAAAGAAACATTTTTATTTTTTTTTTTACCTAATTTTTTGGAAAAAAAATAAAATTAATTGTTTGTTGGAAATGAAATTTATTATTATTATTGAGAATTATGGCATGATAAGTTTGTCAAAAAAATGTTGTCAAGTGTGTCAAAAGAAAGATTTTTATTTATTTTTTTACCCAATTTTTTGGAAAAAAAAAATTGTTTGTTTGAAATGAAACTACATCGGTTTTATTATTATTATTGAGAATTATGGTATTATAAGTTTGTCAAAAAAATGTTGTCAAGTGTGTCAAAAGAAAGATTTTTATTTATTTTTTTACCCAACTTTTTGGAAAAAAAATAAAATTGTTTGTTTGAATTGAAATTTTATTATTATTATTGAGAATTATGGCATTATAAGTTTGTCAAAAAAAATGTTGTCAAGTGTGTCAAAAGAGAGATTTTTATTTATTTTTTACCCAATTTTTTGGAAAAAATAAAATTGCTCGAAATGAAATTTTATCATTATTATTGAGAATTATGGCATTATAAGTTTGTCAAAAAATGTTGTCAAGTGTGTCAAAAAATGTCAAATCATTTATTTTTTAGCCAATTTTTTGGAAAAAAAAATGTAGCTGTTTTTATGACGTAAATGTAATTGAAAATGAAATTGAACATGGAAATTTTTGAATTTATTATAGTTTTTGAAATATTTTTGGAATTTTGAAAAGGTTTGCATTTTTGATTTTGTAATAATTTTTGCAATATTTTTAGAATTTCGGAAAAAGTTTTATTTTTGATTTTGTAAGAATTTTTGGAATATTTTTAGAATTTTGAAAAATTTTTAATTTTTGATTTTATTATAATTTTTGGAATTTTGAAAAAGGTTTTTATTTTTGATTTTGTAATAATTTTTGCAATATTTTTAGAATTTTGGAAAAAGTTCGAATTTTTAAGAATTTTTGGCATATTATCGGAATTTAGAAAAAGTTTAAATTTTTGATTTCATTCTAATTTTTAGAATATTTTTGGAATTTTGAAAAAGTTTGATTTTATTTAATTTAACAATATTTTTGGAATTTTGATTATAATTTTCCGGCAACGTATTGATGTTTCGTGTTAGTTTTGTAATAAATTTTTAAACAAAGATAAAAAATACTTGTACTTTAAGAAAGAGTTATGTTTGATATACATCGCTGCCCAAAACTAAAAACCATGTCCTCGTGAAAGTTTTTTGCCGAAAACTATATCAAAATCCTTTACTCAGACCGAAGTCTTGATATCTCAGAGCTGTGAGATTTCAGCCCCTCCATATTTTTAATATTGTCTGCGTGATTTGTTTGATTGCGCATTTTATTTTTTATTGTAACTCAAATTTAATTACGTCAACTTTCCAAACATTTCATTTAATTTTAAATAAAATTGTTGCTTTAACCAACGTGATTTTCTTAAACTAGTAAGTAGACTTTTGCTCATTAAATGTATCACTACTCATAACAGTTGATTTTTTTAACGCCAAAGTTCGTTTTCGATTTGGCTTGATACCCAAATCAACCAAAGAACTTTTAAAACTTTTCGTCTTTCAAACATTTTTTATATTATACATTATTTGTTGGGTGAATGAACCGAACAGCGAGTTTTTCCTTATTTTTCCACTTTGGTTTTTATTATTGAAAATCATAAGAAACCATGAAAATTATATTTAAATCAAATTACAATAACATACATATTGCAAAAAAACCCTAAACGGAGCAAACTTATTTCATTAAACGATAGAATTATAAGTAACATAACAATATCGGGAAAAATACACACCGAAAAATGAAAAAAAAAATCCAAGAAGAACGCTGATGGGTATGAAAGCGGTTTAAAATCTGTACATTTATAAAAGAAAAACAGAATAAATTTTCACAAACCGAGGAAAAAATGCAACTCATCAAAAAAAATGTTCTGTATATTTCCTTGAAGTGCCTTTTTCTATTAACGAACAATATTTCATTTTGAATTAAAAAACAAAAAAAATACGCCGAAGTATATAAAAAAGTGTGTGTTTAGATTAGGAGTGAAAACGGTTCACTTTGTATAGGAAGAGAAAATAGTTCAATTTTTGCCGCGGGGTTTATTGTTTTATACTTATGAAGATTTTAAGTGGCTAATCTGTGTTATGAAGTGAATTTTCATTTGATTTAATTATTTCTTTTTATGTATCTTCACGATTTTTTTCAAAATAAGTGAGATGATGGTGCCTCACATTTATTTCGTTTGAATTCGTTTGGTAAAAATGAAAAACGGTTTCCCTTCATCTAAAATTTAATGGATTTTAGCCAACGGTTTTTTTTTCATATAAAAAAATTTAATTGCTTGAAAAGATTTGATTAGTTTTTTTGTGTCAGTTTATCTGAAAAGAAAAATTACTAGGCAAACGTTGAATATTTTTTCCTGTTGTCTTCATACCGGTGAGTAAACGTGAAGTTAATATCCATAGTTTTTTTTATACCTTGATTATTAAAAAGAAAAGAAATTACTTTTAGCACTGCCCGAATATGCTTTTTGTGTTAAATAAATATCAATTTAGGATTTTTGTGAGCAAATAACTAATGAAATAATTTGAATTTTTTTTCAATTCGAAGGTTTTTAATGGATTTCTCTCAGAGAAAATTTTCATTTCTCCTTTACGTGTTCGGATGAAGTCGAACTTTCCTCATCAGACTCATGTTCGAATCCATTGGGAAATTGGTTAATACTTTACTTCATTGATAAATAACTGAAAATTTCCATAATGTTGACTAATATACGCATACACAGTTGAAAAAGTTACTGCAATTTTTAATACAAGCTTTGCAATATGGGTTATGTATAGCAAGTTCGTATTAAATTGCAAAGCAAATGTTGCATTAAAACTAACTCTAATGCAAAACTACAAATTTGAGTATAACTCATAATCATAATTTATTTCTTATTCTAGTGGTAGAAGTTTGAAAACAACTTGCTACGCTTGAAGTTTGAAAACAATTTGCTAATGCAAAGAGCATTAAATTTATTTTTAAAGCAAGCTTTTCATGGAGACTTTCGTAGGACCTATATGTGTAGCAATTTGCATTACATATTCAGCTTATGTTTAACTGTTTAAACGGCAATAACAGAAGTGTCGATCATTGATTTTGCATTGATTGGAAAAAATCAACAATAACTATACACTCGTGACTTAGGATGCTGACTATAATAGAAATATTGCCCATCCTCTGAATTCAAACAATATAGTACTGTCTAATTTAATGCAAAAAATTCCAGAAAACAAGAAATGATCAAAATTAGTTCTGGCTCGGTTCATATGAGTTTTGGTTTAATTGATGCTGTTATGATCAATTTGAATGTTAATAGTTTTGCCAAAGATCAGAATAATACAAATCTTTAATATTGACCCATAAGAACCCAGAATCAATTGCAAACGACATTATTATCGGTGGAGGCGTTGTAAAGGGTAGAGCAGCCGTTAAATTGAATTTAAAATTTAAAATTAAAAAGAAACCTATAATAAAATAATAAGAATATTTTTTTAATAATACACATTCTGTCATAATGCCGCTTTATTACTAAAACCCTCTAAGTCATTGGATGAATTTTGAAAGGACCCATCTCATAAAACTGTAACAGCCGTTTTCCCCGACACACTTTCATTCAAAGAAACTATTTAGTGTGTATGTACTAATGCAACACAACTTTTAGCAGTTAGAGAAAAAAATGCGTTCTTAATTCGAACTGTTCAAAAAAAATTCTGTTTTTTGCATCTCCTGTAAAATTTCATATATCCGAGATGAATCCTTTTCGAAATTTGCGATTCAATTGTCTACCACATAATGTTCTACCTTTAAAAATAAAATATCTGATCTTCAACTTATATATAATCAGGGGTGTAAGACACCTGCTTTATATATAATATGGTAAAATCGATAAAATCGAGATTGTCACAAATTCATAATTTACTTAAAAGTACAATAAAGTTCACTAGAAACCTATTGAACACCTAAAAGATCCTTTATTAAAGAGTAAATGCTAAATGATTTAGATCTATAGTTTTAATTAGTGGATAATTCATTTTGTAATGTGACCTTAATTCCTAAATAAATAAATAGTAGTGGTTTTTTCCTAATTATAAAATAATTTTCAAAATCTGGTTTTAAGCATGGTGAGTCTGTAGTGAGGTTTTTTTTTGTGGTTGTTTTTTAATTCAAGATTTACTATATAAAACTAAGAAACCAAATTCATAATCATCATCATCAATAGAATGGTTATAAAACGAATACAATATTACTTTGGTTTTGAAAAAATTACTTTGAGCCAAAAGTAAAATTACCCCCACTTTTTTGGCATTTCTCGACGTTTTAGGACCTACTAGTTCTAAGAAAGCAAAAAAAAAGTATGTCTGCCTGCCAGCCGTCCGGCCGGCCGTCACAACCGACGAAATCTAGAAAACGGCTGAAGAGATTTCAAGCATTTTTGTTTTTAAAAATAGGCATAATCAATGGTAAGAGCCGAAAGGACGATGTGTTCAATAGGTGTCCCGGAAGTGTGTCAATAAAATCGTTAAGTGTATCAAAACAAGGAAATTTGCATATTTTTTGCTTAAAAAACTTTCATTACTACCTCAGGGATCACTTGTCTGATTAGACCATGATACGTGACTTGGCAAACACGAGGTACCTGAGCTATAGTGGGCTCTAGCCTACTATTGCAAACCGTAAACCTGTTGTCATGTCTAGCGGGAACGGGGACCATAGCTTAGCCGCCCGGGTCGCCAGAAGGTGCTCCCTTATTAGCACCTTCTGGTGGGTACACACTAGAGAGAGCTCATGTAGGGTCAAACCATGAAAAATACCAACCTCTGGGCACCTGTCGCCCCCCAGTTGTATATAGACTTCTAACAGGTATAGACGAAGGCCTGTTGGTGACCTTTATTGCGTCTTAATTCGTGGGAACAATATTGATATATATGTTAGTAACCTTTAATACTTTTTAAAAATTTTGTTTTCACCTGTTCATTATTTCTTACATCCTATCATGAAATATTGGCCAATAGTCCGCATGGAGGGATCAGTTTTTATTGTTTTGTATATTTTTTTTATTTTTGATCTACGGGTGTGACAATCCCGCGTACTCCAGTTCCTGCTATTGACGTACGAGTTAAGGTGAGATATCACATACCACTGGCAATAGCAGTGAGATATCACTAGCCAAGGTGACATCTTAGGGGTGGTGGCGGATGAACTGTATTCAGTGAACCGTAGCACCCTCAATCTTAGCTGTGAAATAGTCCTTGATTATGAGACGCTATTGCTTCTTCGAAGAACCGAGCCTTCATATAACTATGTGTAGCTTTAATCATAGAGAAAGACAGTGTGTCACAGGATCAAGGAATATGCACCGGCTGGATTATTGGCAACTACATTTTTGATTCGTTTTAGCAAATTTTTGTAAAAACTTGCTATTTCCTTTTATTTTCTCTATTCTATCATAAAATATTGGCCTATGTCATATTTTGTCAGTGATAGGATTTTTTGTTTAGTTATCTATTCTTTAAAAAAAAATATAAAAAAACAAAAAAGGAAAGATTTACGTCTATCAACACCTTTGAACGTATGTTGTTGTGGGGCCTTGGTCTTAAAGGGTTTTTATGTGTTATTGTAACACATGTTGTAATTCCTACTACACAACACGTTTTATTAAAAAAAAAACATGTCATATTTTATTATATGATAGGATTTATTGATTAGTTACCCATTTTTAAAACAAATTATATTTTGATCAAATGACATTTGATACATTTGATTTGATTTTATTGCATTTAAAAAAATTTAAAATACACATCCAAAATATTTGTGGATTGAATGCCAACCGTGACGCCGTGTAACATCATCTTGAGCACGACCAACCGCATATTTTTTTTCTTACAGAAACACAAGTTTCTGAAAACTATCCCTAAGACGTAACACTAAATTCTAAATATAGGCTTGAATCAGCTTTTAAACTTCATCAAGGTGTATGCGCAAACACTCATGAGAGTATTGCATATAAACGCTTTCCAGTGGACTGGCTTAGTTTTACGATTATCTAGGTCATACTGTGGTATTCCTGGCAGCAAAACTTACAGCCATTAATATTTAACCACCTGAATTGTTCCTACGACGAAAATGAATTGCAAAGAGATCCCGGTGTTATGTAAATTTACGTAGTCTTAGCTAAATATCGAATCCAGGTTAGGATTAAATAGCGGGCATTAATTAAATTGTGGTTAGACCCTCTCCCCATTTCCTTTAAATATCGATAGTAATGTCCATCAGTAATACTGATGCATGTTTGATAATCCATACGGATGGGGTGAGCATCTTTACCTGGACATATATATGCATAGATGTGCGAGTGTAGGTACATGGGTGTGTGTATGTGTGAGTGTGTGTGGGTGTGTGAGTGTATGAGGTGCGAGAGCGTGTGAATGTGTGTTTGATTGTGGGGATGGACGTGGTGTTCGCGGTTCCGTTCGTAAAGTGGGTCGCCAGAGTCTATCTATTTCACTTGCCTTTTCGATTTATCCGTTCTTATCGTTTGTAACGCGTACATTACAGTTATTTGTGCTGGAGCAGCAGGATTTACTTCTCGTCCCCACGGACTAAAGCTAGCTTGGGGCTGATAAAATAATCTCTCTAGGTACGCGGCCTGCTATGCCACTTCGGTGATCTATACCGAAGCAGCCCTTCATTACAATGTGTTGTTGTGACACATTTTGTAATTCCTACTACACAACACTTTTTATTAAAAAAAAAAAAATTTTAAGTGATTACGAGTAGGAACATTGAATTTGGAGAAATCTTGATGGTCGGGATTGGTATGTGAGACCTAAATCTAGATTATTGCATTATAAGATTGCCAAAAAATATTGTCAAGTGTGCCAAAAGAATGATTTTCATTTTTTTTACACTATTTTTTGGGAAAAAATCAAATTATTTATTTGTATGACTTGAAATTTTATTATTGTATTATTGAGAATTATGGGATTATAAGTTTGTCAAAAAAATTTTGTCAAGTGTGTCAAAAGGAAGATTTTACTTCGGTTTATATATTTTTTTACCCAATTTTTGAAAAAAATAAAATTAATTATTTGTATGACATGAGATTTTATTATTATTATAGAGAATTATGGCATTATAAGTTTGTCAAAAAACAATGTCAGGTGTGTCAAAAGAATGATTTTCATTTATTTTTTCAGAAAAAAATAAAATTAGTTATTGGTATGGAATGAAATTATTATTATTGAGAATTTTAATGCATTATAAGTTTGTCAACAAAATATTGTCAAGTGTGTCAAAAAAATAATTTTTAGAGTTTGGAAAAGCTTCAATTTTGGATTTTATTATAATTTTTAGAATTTTGAAAAAGTTTCTATTTTTAATATTGTTATAATTTTTGCCATATTTTTAGAATTTTGGAAAAAGTTTGAATTTTTAACAGTTTTTAGAATAATATTAGAATTTAGAAAAAGTTTAAATATTTGATTTTATAATAATTTTTGGAATATTTTTGGAATTTTGAAAAAAGTTTCCATTTTTGATTCTGTTATATTTTTTGCAATAGTATTAGAATTTTGGAAAAAGTTTTAATCTTTGATTTTATAATAATTTTTGCAATATTTTTAGAATTTTGAAAAAATTTAATTTTATTTAGTTTTTACAATATTTTTAAAATTTTGAAAGAAATATGTATTTGTGATTTTGTAGTATTTTCTCGAAACGCTAAATGAAGAGGTTTTTGAGTAGTTTGCTGAGTGTATTCTTTTCACTATAAATTATGTTAATTTATGATCCGTTATAATTTTCCGGCGACGAATGATGTTCCGTGTAGAAATTTCTACAATCAACCGTTGGAGTTTCTGAAGCTTTTGAAATTATATTCTAGGTAAGGAATATTGTTTTCTGTATTGTTTTCCTGTTATTGTGATTCAATAAACGTGCTGAGTTTTAGATTCAACTGTTAATTTTTCATTAAAGATAAGATTTTATTAATGATCTTGATATCCGTCAATATTTCTTTTTTGCTGTCATAAAAATTAGAAAAGGGGTCTACTTACATTTACAGTTGAACATGTTAAAATTTAAATGCTAATTAATTCAAAAATCAATCTCAAGAGCAAAATATGTTAATCAATTTAACGTTTTCCACATTTATTCTTCTGTCCAAACCTCCAAACAACATAAAAATGATAATTTTTTTTTTCTATATTGAATTTCATGAACATTAAATAAGTTCAAATTTAATAGATTGTTTTTTTTATAAATTAAATTAAAAATAGGTAAAGCAAATTTGACTGACTTATTTAATTTGATTTACATAAAAAATTAAGGTCTCAAGGGTAACATAAAACGATTTGATGAAGAGCGTGAGGATGTAGTATAATAGTACATTATGATGCTAGGACGTAAAGCTAAAGATTTTGGACGGATGTGGAGTTTGCAAATCGAGGCGCTAGCCGAGATTTGCACCCACATTAAGTCCAAAATAGCTTACGTCCGTGCATCATATACTATTTTTTATTCGCCGCAAGCAAAATATTTTAAGAAAAGTTGTTTATTCTAAATTAAAATTATAAATTTTAAAATAAAAATATGTGAAACACGTAACCTTTGACAAAATATTTATTATTTTTTCCAAATTATTGTGTAGCTATGACAACAAATGATAACAACTATTTTAATTGGATAATGAAATTTTGAATTTGAGGGTTGCTTTGATAAAAAAATTTTATTTTTCATAGAATTTAAACAAATACGAATGCTTTTTACTTTTTTGGACGTAGCTATGACAACAAAATAAATAATTGAAAAGTGATACTTTAAAGCCGCAAATCACAGTAATAAAGTAGCACTTTAATATGTAGGCGAATAAAAAATTGTTTTAATTTAATTTTGTTGGATATATTTGTAATCTTCTGAACGTTTGGAGTTTTATATATTGAGGAAAAATCTATAGTCTATAGTTTAAAGTTACACATTTGAATGAATAGATTGATTGATTGAATATCACTCGGTTGATTTACATTAACTTTATGAATATCCACAACAAACAGGCAACGACGAGTAATGAAGTTACCACGATTGCCATTGTATAAAATAAATGTGTTGAAAGGTTTTATCATCACTTCATCTGAATCAATATTTTCACATTTTGTACTTGAATTTGTTTCTTTAGTCCATTTTTCCATTTTGAATCTGTTAACCAAACTATTTTCACCAAAACTAAAACTATTTTCACTCATTCCTTTGGAAACAATTAAATAAAAATAAAACAATCAAATTATTGAAATAATAAAAATTATTTTTGGTTTTAGTATAAATTTACATAATATACATAATTACATAATGTTTTGACACAATATGATGAAATTTATAGTTAGATTCTCTATCTTTTGTTTTTCTAACTTTACTTTCATCATCCACAAATTATTTAATTTCCCATTTTCCCGTTTAATCTCAATAAACAATTCTAGTCAAACGAGAGAATATTCCTCTCCACAACTACAGACCTCCGTTCTACTTTTTATAAATTTGAACAACGGTATAGTTATCCACAAATAATATTATGATAAAAGCTTTACATAGCCAAATTTTTATTATTTATGTAGATATTAACATGTATTACCTCTTGTATGACGCAACAAAGCAATTAACCAAGAAAATGTTAAAAATGGGTTGATTGACCTGTAGCACACATGTATTATTAATATGGTTGAGGTAGGTCCATTAATAAAAGAATAAATTGATTTTTTTTTCTTTAATGCACAAAAGGCTGGCATCGAAATAAAATAACAAATTATTTAGAGAATTTCTTTAGATGTGAATATTCTTGTTGGTCGTCATCTACTATGGTACCGAAGCTGTCATTTCATCTCAATATAACTCAGTCAAATATATGACTACTGACATGACTATAAGGATGAAATATATCGCTACAAGGACTTATCGCAACAAAATGCTCATTTCAAGTAAAATAAAGCAATTGTAAAGTAACGGTTGTAGAATTTTTTAAAAATAATTAATATACATTTTTATTTTCTTAGCCTATCCACAACTGTTTTTCAGGCTTATCTTAACTATAAAAGAACTTGCACACTGGTTAAAGTTGTGTTACCTATAAGACAAATGATGTGTGATAACAAGGCAAATCTGGGCTAACTGGATTTTCTACTGATTTTAACAACTGGAGTTTCAACTGATTGGACCATCTGATTTTAACAAATAGGCGAAATATTAACATAATTGTTGCAGTCATCAACGAAGACTATTATACTGGGAATCGTCCAAGTCAGGTTCAAGTCATTCAATTTGACCTCAGGGGTCACTGGTCTGATTAGACCTTGATACCGGACTTGGTGAACCCAAGTTACCTAAGCTATAGTATATTTTTATATATTTTAAAACAAATTATATTTTGATCAAATGACTATTACATTTGACAAAAAATTTAAAATACACATCCAAAATATTTGGATTATTTTATGACGCCGTGCAACATCATCTCGAGCACGACCAAACGCATATTCTTTTTCTTACAGAAACACAAGTTTCTGAAAACTATCCTATCACTATGTGTTTTAGTAGTGCTCCACCATGTTGGGGCACCATATAGAAATAAACTTAGCAGCAAGGCATTTATTTACCTTAATAAATTATTGTTAAATTAATTCCACAAAACAATCAAGAGATAACAATTTAATAATATAATATTTATTAGACGCGTTTCGAATGTTATACATTCATCTACGGGTACAAAAAATATATAACAATTATAATATATGTGTTATGATGCTTTTCCATATCATTCTTCAAAAATGAAGAAAACAACACAATAAACTTTTTGGATTTATCAATCAAAAATGTAGATTCAAAACACACATTCAAAAGATTCTGAAAACCAACCCAAACGGGTCAAACAATATATATTAAATCACATCATCCATACCAACATAAACTAGCTGCCTACAACCACATGATCAATAGATTGAACAATATACCAATGAATGCTAAAAATTATCAAGACGAACTAAACAACATAAAATACATAGCTAGTAAAATCGGGTATAAAAATGAAATAATTGACACATTAAATAGAAAATATAAAAACAAGAAAAATTTGCAAACCCTAACAACGTTGAAGAATGAAGAAAACTTAGCAGGTAAAAGAAACGTAGGCGTAACATACAATAAAACAACATTCAAAATACTGCAAAAAACTTTAAAAAAATATGGATATATTGCAGCTTACAAAAACAAAAATAAAATAGAAAACTACCTAAAAACTAAAAACCCAAAACTTAAACACAGGTGTTTGTAAGCTTACCTGTGACGACTGCAGTAAATTGTATATAGGCCAGACGGGGCGGTCCTTTAAAAAGAGATTTATTGAGCACACCAATGAAATTAACAGAAGCGATCCAAAATCCAGATATGCCCAACATTTAAAAATAGAAAAACACAAATACACCAATATCAACACAAATTTAACCATATTACATTAAAAAAGAAAAGGACAACATCTAGATAGATTGGAAGAAATAGAAATATATAAACATAAAAACAATAACAACATTTTAAATGATAAAATCAACACTAAAACCAACAAAATATATGACATAATAATAAAAAATAGTAGTTAAAATAGTATATAATAATAGTTTAAGCAAAAATTGTAATAATAATTTAAGAACTGAGGATGATGTAAGTCGAAATCGATATTCTATAAATTAAAAAATAAAATCCAAATTGTTACTATAAGGAAGTTTATATTATTATTAATAAAATAAAATTAAAAACAAACGTAAAAAGTATATTTTTAAATATTGCATTTTAACAAATATAAGTTTTAATAAATAAAAGTTTATTTAAAATATGTCTAATTAAATTAATTAGATTGCAAGCCTTTATAGTTTATTTAGTTATTTAGTTTATACATGCAATGCTTTCTGTTTAATAATCTTGCTTTGTGATTACAATTTTATCAGAAGTTTAATAAGAGATTTCAAAATATGGAGAATGCCGTCATACTGTAATAATTAATTGAGTTAAATTTCTACGTTCTACGTTTCTTTAGTTGCAGTGTTAAAATAAAAAAGTATAAATTGTTTACAAAAAATGATCATTTTACTCCATTGTATTGTTAAATTAAGTCAGTACTGAATTCATGTCACGATAATACTTCTAACAATAATTTTAAACGATAATTATTTTTCCATAAAAAAGAAAGCATTAGAAAAGTAATCGCAAATTTTATTTTATTTTTAAATAAAATTATACAGATATGTAAAATAAGAGAAATGGAAAATTCTGTAAGAGTAATTGTTAATTGGAAGAACTTTCTTTCATTATTAGTTTTTTACTTGTTTTTTTTTTGCTGGCGGGAAAATTATGATAAAGTAACTACAACACTGAGTATTAAATAAAAAACCTTTGAGAGTGTTTGCATGTTAGTTAGTTTCGATTTTGATTATTTTATATCTATGTTTTTGTTGTTGTTGGTTTGAGCTTTTAATTATATTTTATTTTCTAAGCCGTAACAATTAGATAGATAAGAAACACAAGCAAACGATAAATTTTTGGACGTGGTTTCACGTTTACCATTATATTAAAATAAAATAAAAAACCAAAAAAATAAAAATCGCCATCAATTTTATTATTTTTGACATTTTTTTGCTGTTTTTTTCTTGTTATTTTATTGCTTTGACATCAATCAATAAAGCTCCAAAAGTTGGAAATATTATGTATCGATTTAGTGTAAAGTTCAAAATGCTAATACATCAATGTCAATGAATATTGACTTGGAATTTCACACATTGGGTGGAGGATTTGTGCGTTTGATTAGAAATGTGAACTATTATAATCATTTTTTTGATGTTGGTGAAATAAAAATTTGACGGTTACTCTCTAAGATCTAAGTGTCCATATAGTAATTATAACGCGTTATAGATACATTGTATGGCTTTTTCCATACAACAATAAGCTAATCAATACATATAATAACAACAAAAATAAATATCCATAAAGTAAACAAAAAATGAAAACTTTTAACATTTTCATTTTCCAATGTATTTGTTGAAATTTTTTTCAATTTCTTAATTTACTTATTTTTTCTTTTGTTTCTGAATCGAACTTCTTTTTGAACTTTTTCTTTCGAGCTGTGTTGTTATATCCTTAATCAAGATTTATTATTAACATCAGGTAATATTTCTTTAGTTCACTCAACAGAAAATACATTTTATTTTTTTATTTGGACGTAACCAAAAGTTTTAACACTTTTTATTTAAAGCCGTTTATAGATTTTTTTATTATTAGTTTTAAGTAAAATTTTTTAAAATTAAATAAATGGCATTTGGTGGATTTTCATAACTTTGAAGGTGGTAAACATTCTGGCTTTTAAATATCAATAAAGTATTTTTTTATAAAAAGTCCGTCCGTCCGGCCGGCCGTCATTACCTACCTGCAGGGAAAACCACTAGAGGGATTTCAAAAATTTTTTTTTCTAAAACTAAGTATACTCAAGGCACAGGTCCGAAAGACGCTGTGTTCGATAACTGTACCGGAAGTGTGTCAAAAAAATCATTAAGTGTGTCAAAAACAGCAAATTTTCATATTTTTGGCTTAAAAAACGTTCATTTTAAGTGATTACGAGTAAGAACATTGAATTTGGAAATAACTTGATGGTAGAGATTGGTATGTGAGATAAAAAACTAGATTATTGCATTATAAGTTTGTCAAAAAAATGTTGTCAAGTGTGTCAAAAAATGACTTAATTTATTCTTTTAGCCAATTTTTTGAAAAAAAGTGTAGCTGTGTTTATGACGTAAATGTATTTGTTCATTTTCAATTAGACATGGAAATTTTGAAGTTTGTTAGTTTTTGAAATATTTTTGGAATTTTGAAAAAGTTTGTATTTTTGATTTTGTAATAGTTTTTGCAATATTTTTAGAATTTTGGAAAATTTTTAATTTTTGATTTTATTATAATTTTTGGAATTTTGAAAAAAGTTTCAATTTTTGATTTTGTAATGATTTTTGCAATATTTTTAGAATTTTGGAAAAGTTTGAATTTTCAAGATTTTTTGGAATATTATTGGAATTTAGAGAAAGTTTAAATATTTGATTTTATTCTAATTTTTGGAATATTTTTGGAATTTTGAAAAAAGTTTGATTTTATTTAATTTTTACAATATTTTTGAAATTTTGAAAGAAATATGAATTTGTGATTTTGTAATATTTTCTCGAAAAGCTAAATGGAGAGGTTTTTGAGTAGTTTGCTGAGTGTATCATCTTTTCATTAAATTATGTTGTAAGCCTCTGTGTTTTTCTTATTTATAAAAAACAATAATTTGCGCCTAAAAGTTTACATGTATTAAAAATAAAATAAATAGAACAAAATTCTGCCAATAGATAGTAATAAACCGTGTGTTATCAAAATTGATTTTTGGAATAAGCTCAATGGGAGTTGATAACGAGAGGAGAATGAGATGAGAAAATTAGAAATCGTTTGGTGTTCGATTGGACAAGTCGTCTGCGGTGAAGTATCCTAGACCAAGTTACATATTGTTTTGTGTTAAAAATGGTTATAAGTTAGATATTAAGTTGTTTTTGGTTAATTGTTTTGTGTTAAAAGTGATTTTAAGCTAAATGTTAATTGTTTTTTTTGTTAAAGTTTGGTTCGCATGATTGTGTACGGAAAGATGTATTAAAGTTTATGAATACTCTTTTCCGGCCACGTACTTTAAGTGTTCAAGAAATTCTTTCTTGTTTTCTAGTGTTAATCTAGTTTGCTTGTGAACTGGTTCAGTGTGGTGATGGGTGTTATTGGGTAGTTTTTTTTGCCTTTTCAGGTTAATAATTGTATCTTTCAGTCGTTTTAGATAATTTTATGTGAATAAATCAAAAGTTAGTGATCCTAGAATACGCAACGGTGGAGCCCTGGACTAGTTAGAGACCCGGATTACAACAACCAAGTAACACGTACGCCGTAGCAGATTCTCACAAACTCAAGAGTGCTGTAAATTCAAGTTCGAGGACTTCAAGGACATGTTGAAGGAGATCAAGGTCTTTATTTCCGAGATAACCAATTGATGTTAACGGATCTGGATGAGAATAAGCGCAAGTGCATTTACTCTTATTTTTTCTTGTATTTCATTTTATAGAGTTAAATATAAATTTTGTAACGTGCTGCAAATTCGATGTTTCCTTCAATGTTCCGCTTTTGTCAAATATTTAATTTGTATGTGTTTTTTCTATTATCTTAATAAACGTGTTACAATGTTAATATATGATCTGTTATAATTTTCCGGCATCGTATTGATGTTTCGTGTTAGTTTTGTAATAAATTTCTAAACAGAGATAAAGTACTTATTTTTTAAAAAAAATATTCGTAGGCTGTAAAGAATTTGTATTAATTTTGAAAAAAAAAAAAATACTTGTACTTTAACAAAGAGTTATGTTTGATATACATCGCTGCCCAAAACTAAAAACAATGTCCTCATAAAAGTTTTTTGCCGAAAACTATATCAAAATCCTTAACCCAGACTGAGTTTTTGATATCTCAGAGCTGTGAGATTTCAGCCCCTCCATATTTTAACATTAGAACTAAAATTTTAGAGGTTATTTAAAAACACGAAAATAGGGATCACAAAAGTACAATATTATTACTTCGCTCTGAAAGACCTAAGTATTACATTCTCGAGCCAAAAGTGAAATTTTTTCACCCACTTTTTTTGGCATTTCTCGACGTTTTAGGACCTACTGATTCTAAAAAAGCAAAAAAAAATGTATGTCTATCTGCCGTCCGTCATTACCTACGAAATCTAGAAAACCGCTGGAGGGGGGATTTCAAAAATTTTTTTTTCCAAAAATAGGTATACTCAAGGGACAGGTCCGAAAGGATGCTGTGTTCGATAACTGTACCGGAAGTGTGTCAAAAATCATTAAGTGTGTCAAAAATAGCAAATTTTCATATTTTTGGCTTAAAAAACGTTCATTTTAAGTGATTACAAGTAGGAACATTGAATTTGGAGAAACCTTGATGGTAGGGATTGGTATGTGAGATCAAAAACTAGATAGCTATCGCAACTAGATAACTATTGCAAAACTATTGCATTATGAGTTTGTCAAAAAAATGTTGTCAAGTGTTGTGTCAAAAGAAAGATTTTTATTTATTTTTTTACCCAATTTTTTGGGTAAAAACATAAAACTAATTATTTGTATGACATGAAATTTTATTATGATTATAGAGAATTATGGCATTATAAGTTTGTCAAAAAAATAATATCAAGTGTGTCAAAAAATGGTTTCATTTATTTTTTTAGCCAATTTTATAGAAAAAAAAAATTTGCTGCATTTATGACGTAATGCCCAAAATACATGTGCAGAAAGTCTGCACGCAGTGCTGCATGCATATCTGCATCTAAAATAGATGTGCAGAATTTTTATATATTTGACGTGCAGAATTTTCGTAACAATGACAGTTCGTTTTCTTACGTATTATAAAATAGTTATAAGTGAAAATTGTCGCAATTTAAAGAAAACTGTCTTTTTAATTAAAAGATAGAAGAAAATAATTGAATCGTTGCCTGTAAAAACGTTTATGTCTAAATTAAAATTTAAGTTCAAATTACATATACTACTGTTTCCGATAATCCTTTCCCAAAAATTTATTTATTAACAATATTAGTTATAATTATTTTATAATTTAGATTATTTAGAATATTTGAATATCTTTATAAACAAATAATCATTACAAAAATAATTTCATTTTCAAAAAAATATCATTCATTTTTATTTGAGTTAAAAAAAAAATAATTCATTTTCAAATAAAATGTCAAAATTATCAATTTTTATCTGAGTTTTGAAGTAGTTTTTGTTTTTTTTATTGTGGTAGCACTGCCTCTGTGCAGCGAAATTAGAATTAGAGATATCTTGCAGAATTTTTCTGCATGCAGAATTTACATGTAATTGCTCTCATATAACAACACATGTTCTAATTTCGCTGCATGCAGAATTCTGCACATGTATTTGGACCATAAATGTAATTAAATGAAATTGTAAAATGAAATTGGACATGGAAATTTTTGAATTTGTTATAGTTTTTGAAATATTTTTGGAATTTTGAAAAAGTTTGTATTTTTGATTTTGTAATAATTTTTGCAATATTTTTAGAATTTTGGAAAAAGTTTTAATTTTTGTTTTTGTTATAATTTTTGCAATATTCTTAGAATTTTGAAAAAAAAAGAATTCTTTTATATATAATTTTAGAATTTTGAAAGAAGTTTTAATTTTCGATTTTGTAAGAATTTTCGAAATATTTTTAGAATTTTGAAAAATTTAAAATATTGGATTTTATTATAATTTTTAATTTCCCAAATTTTGAAAAAAGTTTCAATTTTTGCAATAATTTTGCAATACTCTTAGAATTTTGGAAAAAGTTTTAATTATTGATTTTGTAATAATTTTTGCTATATTTTTAAAATTTTGAAAAAAAAATAGAATTTATATATATATATATATATATATATATATATATATATATATATATATATATATATATATATATATATATATATATATATATATATATATATATATATATATAGAATTTTGTTCAATTTATGATTTTGTACGATCTTTTTGAATTTTAAATTTTAAATTTTTGATTTTATTTTAATTTTTATAATTTTGGAAAAAGTTATAAAATATTATTAGAATTTAGAAAAAGTTTAAATATTTGATTCTATTCTAATTTTTGAATATTTTTAGAATTTTGAAAAAAAAATTTTTGAATTTTATATATATTTTTAGAATTTTGAAAAAAGTTTCAATTTATGATTTTGTAAGAACTTTTTGAATTTTAAATTTTAAATTTTTGGTTTTATTATAATTTTTATAATTTGGGAAAAAAGTTACAATTTTTCATTTTGTTATAATTTATGCAATATTCTTAAAGTTTTTGAAAAAGTTTTAATGTATGATTTTGTAATAATTTTTGAAATATTTTTATAATTTTGTTTGAAAAAAGTTTGAATTTTTATTTTACTTAATTTTACTTAATTTTACTTAATTTTTACAATATTTTTGGAATTTTGAAAGAAATATGAATTTGTGATTTTGAAATGTTTTCTCGCTAAATGGAGAGGTTTTGAGTAGTTTGCTGATTGTATAATCTTTTCACTAAATTATGTTAATTTCCAATCTGTTATAGTTTTCCGACAACGTATTGATGTTTCGTGTTAGTTTTGTAATACATATCTAACCAGAGACAAAAATACATGTTCTTTAACAAAAAGTTATGTTTGATATGCATCGCTGCTCAAAACTAAAAACCATGTCCTCATAAAAGTTTTTTGCCGAAAAGTATATCAAAATCCTTAACCCAGACCGAAGTCTTGATATCTCAGAGCGAGCTGTGAGATTTCAGCCCCTTCATATATTTAACATTATAACTAAGATTTTAGAGGTTATTTTTGAAACACGAAAATAGGGATCACAAAAGTACAATATTATCTTCTTTTAAGATTAAGCAACCATTAAATAAAATATCGATACCTACTCCAAAACATCTTAAATCAAAAACAATCATCTTATTAAACAAAATTACGAAGTGTATCATATTCGAGCTTTTGTATTTCGTTTTAACATTTTATTTACAAAAAGGTGTTTTGATTTTTTATGAATTTTTGGTACGAGAAGTTGAAACAAAGACAAAACTTTTGTTAAATGGTGGAATTGTTGACTTTTGCTAAAGTAACAAATATTATAAAAAATGTTGATATTCTGCAAGAAATGTTCTGCAAGAAATGTGTTTATAGAAAAACGACAAAAAAAAACAAAAGAGGCACAAAAAGTGAAAAATAACTCAATTGTTGCTTTAGGAAACAAAAATAGGTTACATTTTGATTAATTTAATTTAATTATACCTTACTATAGACAAAAAAATTTCGCTATTTTACAAAGTTACTATATTAAAATAGTTACTTTTTATTATAATTATTATAGTTATTATAGTTGTTATAATAGTTATTATATTTTAAAAGTTATTTGTAGTACAAAACTGTTTGAAGTCAGTGCCACATTGACGAAAAACCGACTAATATGTCTCGGGCTTGGCACCGATTTCCAACAGTTTTGTACTACAAATAACTTTTAAAATATAATAACTATTATAACAACTATAATAACTATAATAATTATAATAAAAAGTAACTACTTTAATATAGTAACTTTGTACAATAGCGTAATTTTTTTGTCTATAGTAAGGTATAATTAAATTAAATTAATCAAAATGTAACGTATTTTTGTTTCTAAAAGCAACAATTGAGTTATTTTTCACTTTTTGTGCCTCTTTTGTTTTTTCTGAAGTCGGTTCTATTTTTTTTTATTATAGTTATTATAGTTGTTATAATAGTTATTATATTTTAAAAGTTATTTGTAGTACAAAACTGTTGGAAATCGGTGCCAAGCCCGAGACCTATTAGTCGGTTTTTCGTCAATGTGGCACCGACTTCGAACAGTTTTGTACTACAAATAACTTTTAGAATATAATAACTATTATAACAACTATAATAACTATAATAATTATAATAAAAAGTAACTATTTTAATATAGTAACTTTGTATAATAGCATAATTTTTTTGTCTATAGTAAGGTATAATTAAATTAAATTAATCAAAATGTAACGTATTTTTGTTTCTAAAAGCAACAATTGAGTTATTTTTCACTTTTTTGTGCCTCTTTTGTTTTTTCTGAAGTCGGTTCTATTTTTTTTTAAAAAGTTTTTTTATTTTTTTATTTTTAGTGTAGTCATAAAGCAAATGTCGGCTAGAAAGCGTTCTAAAAGTAATAACTTCAAATGCTGGAAAAACTTTCATCAGTGACAATCTATTAATTATGGTTTTGCGATTTTTTGCACAAACGGCATACATATTTCGCGTGATAGAAAATTATTTACGATAACCTTGACAAGTATAGCAATATAATACTGCCCAAAATATCCAAACAGATTAATATGTTTTGACGAAATCAGCGAAAATGCATTAAAAATATGTTTTTTTCTAATTTTCTGAATAACGGTATTTTTCACATCAAAGAAACAATTATGGGACCCTCTGGGAATGAACTCAAATAGAATAAAATTTAAATCATCTAAATCGAACGAGCCGTTTTTGAGAAATCGGTGTACTACATATAAATAAACCTACAGTGAAACACAGAACCTCCTGCTTTTTTGAAGTCGATTAAAAAGTAACTATTTTAATATAGTAACTTTTTTAATAGCGTAATTTTTTTGTCTATAGTAAAGCATAATTAAATTAAATTAATCAAAATGTAACGTATTTTTGTCTATAAAAGCCATAATTGAGTTATTTTCACTTGTTTGTGCCTCTTTTGTTTTTTCTGAAGTCGGTTCTATTTCTTTTCAAAACGGTTTTTTAATTTTTTTATTTTTAGTGAAGTCATAAAGCAAATGTCGGCTAGAAAGCATTTTAAAAGTAATAACTTCAAATACCGGAAAAACTTTCATCAGTGACAATCTATTAATCATGGTTTTATGATTTTTTGCACAAACGGCATACACATTACCCGTCATAGAAAATTATTTACGATAACCTCGACAAGTATAGCAATATAATACTGCCCACAACAAACAAAGAGAATAATATGTTTTGACGAAATCAACGAAAATGCATAAAAAATATGGTTTTTTCCAATTTTCTGAATAACGGTATTTTTCACAACAAAAAAAAAATTATGGGACCCTCTGTGAATAAACCCAAATAGAACACAATTTAAATCATCCAAATCGAACTAGCCGTTTTTGAGAAATCGGTGTACATACATAAAAAAAACCCTACAGTGAAACACAGAACCTCCTTCTTTTTGGAAGTCGGTTAATTATAACATATAACACAGACTTCACAGATTCATCGAGTAGCTAATACAATTATGCTTAAGAAATCCTGCGTCCTAAAATTCTAATCATAAAAATTTCTGTATTCCATCTTTTATTACAGACTGTTTCAATACTCTCTTGTTACAATGCAATGCTTAAATTAGTAGAAAAACCTACATTACTTGATTTTAAATAAAAGGCTAAAGGAAGATATTTTTCATTTCCTCATACATAATAACTATTTTATTCTTTTATTGTTTGTTTCTTTTTACTTTTGTAAAACTTTGCGCTTAGAAACAATCGTAAAATATTTGTAGCATAATAATATTCATTGTTGGCTTATATGTCATAAATAATGTTGCATTAAAACAAAAACAAATTTACAAAGTTGTTATTTTATTAAGGATTTGCAGTTGTAAAGAAAATGGCATTAATTGTTTTACAGCATTGTTTTGATTATGTTTAAGAAATATTAATACGTTTCTATAGTGAATTTGAAGGGATCCATGCACGATCATGAAAGTCAACCAATTGACTGATGATAAAAGTTCAAACATGTTTAAATTTCATCAGTCATATAAAGTTTTACTGATACAGTCAGTTATGAACATAGTTCAATCCTGAAATTTTTACAATTTAATAGTTTAGTCTCTTTAAAAAATCTTATATATTAATACGCTAAAAAAAAACTTTTTGGAGCCTAAGGCTTTTTTATTCGCAGATGGATTCTTTAAAATTTTCACTGCTATCTGATATTAGTGTAACTTAGATTTTAAAGATTTTTCACACAAATCGGATCATAAATAAAAAAGTTATAGACGAAATAAAATGTTTTTTTGCATTTAACGGCCTCCCACATACAATATGAAATGAACTTGCCCAAGTCTTTTCTTTGTTTTTTTATTATTATTATTTAGTGTTTTATATTTTCTTTTCAAATTTCAATTTAGTTTATGCATTGATTTAGGAGTGGATAGACGTATTATTTTTCTTTGTTTTTTTATTATTATTATTTTTCTTTGATTTTCTTTGATTTAATTATTATTTTTCTTTGTTTTTAAATATTTTCTACTGATTAGAAATTAAAGAAACAATTCATAAAATTGATTTGTTCTTTCTGTGCAAAACAAGATAAGCAGGCTACAGACCTTCAATCAATTTGTCAATCAATTGAAAACGAAAATAAACGAAATAAAATTTAGGGGATTTTTACACTAAATTTTATTTCGTTTATTTTCGTTTTCGAATTGATTGACAAATTGATTGTAGGTCTGTAGCCTGCTATAGAGAAATATTTCATAATAGCCGTGTTCGATTTTTCTGTTTTTTCTTCATAAATGAATGGTGTCATGACTGGTGTCAATGGTGAAATGAATGTGGTGAATGAAGAAATGAATTGCACGTGGTATTTATCATTTTAAAATTCGTAATATTTTTAATCATCGTACTGATGCTTTAATTCCTGCCTGATGTGTTTGTTAAATTTGTCAGATGAAGATAGAATTGATGGAAATGTAATGATTAACAAATTTGTATGTACTGAAATCTCTGATCCCATTTTTTTTCCTAAATTACATGAATATGTGAAACGTCATATGATGCATGGACCATGTGGTGCTCTCAATTCCAATTATGTTTGTATGAGAGATGGTAAATGTAGTAAGAATTTTCCAAAACCTTTTTCTGAAAATACTAAAGAATCTGTGAATGGTTATCCTTTGTATCGTCGACGTGATAATGGTATGAGTGTTGATGTACGTGGTGCATCTCTTGATAATAGATACTAGGAGAGCCCGGCGTGCTTCGTTAGGCTTATAAATAAAGTTTTTGCGTAGACATTTTGTGGGGTGGGCCCGGTGAGCATGGTGGCATTTGCTACATGCTAGCATTTCTCACGAAAAGTACGATCATTAGTACGACAATATTTTAATGGTTTATATCCTTGACACCTTGACACCCTTGATACTCTTGACACCCTTGAGACCCTTGACACCCTTGACAACCTTGACACCCTTGACAACCTTGACACCCTTGACACCCTTGATACCCTTGACGCCGTTGACACCCTTGATACCCTTGACACCCTTGATACCTTTGACACCTTTGAAACCCTTGACACCCTTGACGCCCTTGACAACCTTGACAACCTTGACACCCTTGACAACCTTGACACCCTTGACACCCTCGTCACCCTTGATATTCTTGACACCCTTGACACCCTTGACACCCTCGACACCTTGACACCTTGACCCCCTTGACACCCTTGAAACCCTTGACACCCTTGACACCCTTGACACCCTTGACACCCTTGACACCCTTGACCCTTGACACCCTGAAAAATAAAATTTTATTACAATTCCTTCACTAATTTTTTTATTTTCTATTGATTAGAAATTAAAGAAACAATTTCCCAAATTTCCCGAACTTCCCAAATTTCCCAAATTTCCGAAATTTCCCAAACTTAAAAAAATAAATTTTTTTTATTACAACCATTCCTTCACTAATTAATCGAGAGGAACTTCGTTCTATCCGGGTGTCCCTTGACACCTCTTTACTTTTTCTTATGCGTGTGGAAATGAAATGATTAATAAACATAAGGAGGGCCCGGCGTGCTTCGCTACGCTTATAAATAAAGTTTTTGCGAAGACATTTTGTTGACGTAGAAGCAATGATTTCAAAAAGTGGTAATGAGAAATGCTAGCATATAATTTTTAATTTTTCATTTTAAATATATGAATGAAAAATAATCAGAACTCTAGCTGATCAGTTCGGATATATGAAAAATTAGCGATGAAATAAGTTATTGATCAAATAAGCTTACTAGAAAACTTATTTGATCGCTAATTTTGAACATAAACTGAACAAAACTAACAAAACCTGAGTCACTTGCAGATGTTTGTGATTTTGTGACAGTGAATTTTTATACACGAATATATGAAAAATGAATGAATATCCAGATCTGTACCTAAGTGAATATAGACCGGAGAGATATCTTATAAATAAACTATATATTAACCAAACACAAATCGAGGTTGAATATAAAAAAAAATTGAAAAAAAAAAACAATTAAAATTATATATTTTATTTCATACTGATATCTAAAACGACATTTTTCGGATTATTTATGGTACAAAAAGTTGAACTTTAACGTCCTAAGACTTTATAAAATTTTATAAAGTCCTGGAACGTTAAAGTTCAACTTTTTGGGCAAAATTTAAAACTCATTTCTTTTTATTTTAATAAATTTCCAGTATGAAATTAAATTTTGTATTTACCTCAAACGAAAAGTGTTTTAAAGGTACTCACTAGTAATCAACTATGTACCTCGTACTTTAAACTTTCACTTTTCGTTCTTGCTAAATAAATAACTATTAAAAATAAACTTTTATTTATTAAAAAATACTTTTATTTTAAAACTGTATATATTTTTTTTAAGCTTTTATTTATTAAAAAATTATTTAGTTAAAATACTTTTATTTTAAAACTGTATATATTTTTTTTAAGCTTTTATTTATTAAAAATTATTTAGTAAAAATGTTTCTCGTTGAAATAAATCTATCGCGTTCAAATATTGACGACCATTTAGCTAAATTTGTTTGCGCTAATTGACCAGTTAAGCTCAAAGTATCATTTTTACCCATTTTCTCGTTTACTTTTATGTTTACCTTTTCGAACACACTTTCATACATCCAATTCACAATCAACCTTTTTATTTTTTCCCGGACCATCAATTTAATTTTTTCCCAACAATTTCGTTATGGTAAAACAAGGGGTTCGTTTTTTTCATAAATACAAAAAAATGTTGTTTATCAAAATATGTTGAACTTTGATTTTTATTTGTTTTCTTTCAAAAAAATTGTTATCAGTTTAGGAAAAAAATCGTAATACACACAACTTACTAAAATGCCACAAAACTGAACTAATTTAAAAAAAACTTAATTGGAATAAATATTTAGTTAAACGCTATACATTAAACACTTTTGGCACAATAACACTACTGATAACTAAACATTTTTTTAAAAATTTACATAATGATCCATCGATTATTTATAACTAGAATTTTCAATCTTTTGTTTCTTTTTTATATACCTTGGTCATTTTTATGCTCAATACAACAATTATCATGCTAGTTGCTAGAAAAAAAATCAATCCATGACTCAGTTTTTATTATTGACACGAATTAAAGATTGAAAATGAAATTCAGACTTAGAAACATGTATTAAAACTTGTGTGACGTAACGAATTAATTAACTTGCAATTGCGTGATCATACAACAACTTTTATACATAAAGCTAACACAAAAATGTTTAAAGTACTGTATGAGAAAATGTTTATAAATTTGTTGATTGACTTGTTGCACATGTTGTTTTTGTGTTTGATTTTGATTTCCTATATAGAGTATAACTTGAAATAAGGCCGGTCTTTACAATTTTTATATCTACGAAATCGTAGCCAACCTTTTATTAATTCAAAACGTTTCATTATGACAGAAAAAAAATCACTTATTGCAAAACCATACCTGATTTTCCTAATAATACTAAAAATAGAAACAAAAAGAAAAATTGAAATTAGTAAAATCCTTGAAAATACATAAAATTTCCAATGGGACTAACTCCAATAAAAAATATAAATTAGCTACAAAGATGGTGAAATATTCTCTTTAATGTTGTCTTATTACAACCAAAATATATGGAGTATGAGTGATCTTTGAAAATAGAAACTTTCATAGTTTTTGTTGTTATAACTGAATATGAAAATATATTTGATGACGATACAGTATGTGATTTTCTTATTTTGTTTTATGGAAATTAGTTTTTATAGGATATAAAAGAGATTATTATGAAAAGAAAATTGCTTTTATTTTATTAGGTGTTTTATATTTAGTTTTAATTAGAGTGATAAATGTGATAATAATTTGTTATATTTCGTTTTTTTTACTGTCGGTCTATATATGGTCAATTGGTTTTAGTGCTGTTTTCACTTCATGTTTGACACATTATTAAAGTTTTGATATATTTTTTTGGTTTTATGATTCGAAGTTGAATCGTGTTCACAAAAGATTGAAGTAAGTTTTTGAAACTTAACTTATTATTTAAAAGAATAATTATATTTAAGTGCAAAACCGAAATCATCAAGATATGATAAATAGTTTTAACTAGTTTAGCTCATTTTAAAGTTAACATAGATAAAACGATAGAAGTTGTATGTTGCGACATTTTGTGTAAACTCTAAAACGTATGTTCAATTGTCAAAAACTACCTTTTTGATAACTTTTGTGATGTTTATTAAAAATTTTAGTCTTTGGATAGATAATTTGCAATAGAGACGGCAGAAAATCTCAGCCTTAGAGATTCGCGGTAACTACCACCAGATGGGCACTTTTATGGGCTTGTGCATTTTTGATAGTTAGGTTGATACATATAAACATAGATTTTTGATTATTTATCTGAATTTAAAAAAAGGAAATAACAAATACATTTTAGATGTCAGTCAACAATATTAACAATGAATTTAAAACAAAATAATTTTTAATCAAAAAACATTTTGACGTAGACAATATTTAAAACTTTCAATGTCGAGTATTCTAAAACGTAGAAAATTCTATGCTCTACTAAAACTATCATATGCGAATAATCTTAGACAGAACACACATTTTCAATATAAGTTGAAAACTTGTCAATCGAAAATTAAAAAATCAGTCAGTCTTTATTAGTCAAAAACTAAGCAACAATGGTTACATCTTTTTTGTGAAAATTTGGAGTGCTCTTTCAAGTGTCACACCACTCGGTGGATTAAACACGATTGTCACCTCACCCCCACCATCTAAAAAAGTAAAGTTATGAACACTGAACTCATAGCTTAATATACTAAATTGTTTTCTTTATAAATTAATAGTAGTTTAATCAATGAGTGTATAATGAAATTGTTTATTCTCAAGCAAAAGTTTAAAATTTGAGCCAGGCACGAGCGAGATTGTGAATTATAAAAAAGAATTGTGTATTATAAAAACTAAAAACATTTTCTTCAATTAAAACAATAAATCTTTATTGTTTTAATTGATAAATCAAATTTCTTATTAAAAAAACCATGATGATAAAAAACGCCCATCTCATACAATCCACCAAGTTCAACTAAACGAAATAAGAGAATTTTATTCAAAATTTGATTTTTGAGCAAAATTTATCAAGGCAATTGTGATTATAATTTGAAAATAATTTTAATGAAATCAAAATAAATTGAAAAATTGGAATCATACCAATTGAATAATGATAATTTGTTTATAGGAAAATTTTCATTAGACAATAGGTTAAGTTCATTAGGCTATAGGTTAGAAAAGAATACAATAATACATAGTATTGTAACGACTCTACGTTGGTTCTTTTCGATTATTGAGCAAATGCGACAGTAAAAAGACGGATCTTTGGTTAACAAAATCTCAAACTTTATTTGTCAACAAATTACAGCAGCTTCCGATTTTAATTACAATAAATTCTAGGGTCTCCAATTTATGTGAGATAAATTTCACCGCTTTTCCACAATTTGAATCAATGATATTCGGAATCGTAAAATCTGTATTTACTATTCCACTAGGTTCAAATTCTTTCACTATTAGTACCCAGGCTCAAGTGCCACCCGATTATTCCTTATACTTGCAAATATTTATAAACACTTTCAATTGCAAAATTAAAACTGACTATCTGATATTTTGTTCGCTTATTTATATCCAAAAATAAATAAGTAGAAACTTCTGCTAATCAGTTGTTGTTTTCCACTGTACTTTCTAGAAAACAATATTCGAAGTACGTACATCATGAATAGGCCACACCTCTTTTGATTCATACTTGCATTAATGTAAACATTTGTATTAGCGAACTCATTCTATAACAAATTTAATTTGCATTAATTTATGCAAAATGTATTAGTTAACTCATTTTTTAATCCATCTTTGCAATAGTTTGAATGTGGAATACATTTATGCAGAATGTATTGGTTTTGTATGAGTAAATTAAATTAACCCATTCTGGACGAAGTTTATTACAGTATTATTATCGAAAAAACATTTAAATAAAGCTGATATAATTAAATGGAAGAGAATAAATTACTTTATTAAAAGGCTTCATTATAATTGTCATAATTGTCGTTTTCAACAACCTTGAATCATCACTTCATTCAACATCGTCAAATTAAATTACTTTATTGAAAGTCTTCAAATTCAATCAAGTTTTCATATTACTCTTCAACATCGTCAAATTAAATTATTTTACTGGAAGTCTTCAAATTAATTTTAATTAAGCTTAAAGTTTGAATTGTAAATCTAGGAAATTAAATTAATTTGATTTAACTAATTGATTATTTTTATTACATACAACCCCTCAGTTTTAGCATCCCTGACTATCTAGTGTCGAGACCCAGCGCATTTAGTGGATGAGGTGGAATACACGCCAACAGGCGAAGGCATAATTTGTTTAATGAAAAGTTTTAAAGAAATGTTTAACACTTCACCGCTTCATTATTACAGAATTTGTCTGCAGTACGCCTATTCCGGCATTTCCCTGTGGATTGGAAATTGAGAAAAAAGTGCAATAAATGAAATAAAGAAATATTTTATCCACGACTACTAAGGAAAATATGCTTTCCATGCGTATGTCTTCCATTGTAATTGTATTCATTCCACAACTAGTGAATTTGATTACAATTCTTTAACAGCTCTATGGTTTATTAAATATTCCCCTAACAAATTAAACAACAAACTTGTTTTGTTTTTCGCTATCTTTGATGTTTTTATTTCAATATGGCGATACAAATTTTTGCATGAAAACTGGAAATTAAACGAAATATTTACAGTCGTGGATAAAATAGCATCTTGTATTCGCTTAGGATGATGGCAATTCTTCACTCGGATGATTCCCTCCACTCGCTACGCTCGTTTCGGGAAACTTCATCCTCGCGAAGAATTGCCTTCATTCTAAGCTCATACAAGAATCTACTATTGTAATACAAATTTGTTATTTTCCGCGACACGGAATACTACAAATATGAAAAATTGCTAACATAAATTTCTCAATTCCCATCTCACGGTGTACCGGAATAGGGCTACTGGGATGTAATATGATTACCTAGTTGATCAACTACAAAAACATGTTTTTTAACCGACTTCACCACTCATAGTCCTATCAAACAAATGCATCTAGTGTCATCTTTCAGATCTTAGTAGGCATATTGTTTTGGCAAACAAAACTTTGAGATAATCCATGGCAATTGTGATAGACAGATATATAGACAAACAGACACTATGCAGTCTCACCAATGCGGCTCTTTTTATTTTTTTATTAAAAATACGGAACGCCAATAATAAAACGATACTTTTTGTTCTATTATATCTTGTTGTAAAAAATTTCATTTTTATTCAACTTAAAATAAATAAAAGAAGAAAAGTATAAAATGAAAATTGAGACAATAAATATTAATTATGTTTTCAGTTTCATACTTCTGCTAATGTTTATTAATAGTGTGTTGTATGGAAATCTTTTGAAGTGAATTGCTTTAAGGTAGTGTGAATGAGCTTTGTATTTTTGAAATTCATTTCACACCAAACTTCAAAGCAACAACTCAAAACTTATAAATAAAAGGTAATCTAAATGTTTAGACTTGTATCTAAACATTTAAATTACATAATAAATAAAAGGCTTTGAGATCAAAGTTTAACAAGTAAGAAAAATGTGCATATTTTTAATGATGCTTGCATACGACGACGTATAATTGTTGCCTTGGTGGTTTAAATGGAGGTCTGTCTTAGATGAAGCAACCGAGTATTTTAACGTGCAAAGTTGTTTTAAATTAGTATAATTCAATAGGGATAGTTTAATTGTACCTGGGATTTTGGAGTTTTATTTTTTAATTAAAACAATAAATAGTTAATATTGAGTTTATTTAATTTTGCTTTTATTTATAATTAATAATATTTTTTTTCTTGTATTATTTTGTTTCACAATGTTTAAATTATTAAACAGGCATTGTTTGACGTCTTATAGGATTCTTAACTTTTATTTTGACTTAACTGACTTAACTACATAAATACATTGGATAGGTCTTTTTGCTTACTTGACTATATACTTTTTATTTAATTGAACTTTATTATATATACATATATAGATTTGCCTTGATTAGGTCTTACTTTTAACTTAAAAGCTGAAGATTCCGTTTTTATAGTTTTTAAAACAAACATTTTCTATAATATTATTTTTTTTTTTTTTTTTTTTTAATAAAATGTGTTGTGTAATAGGGTTTAGAATATGTGTCACAACAACACATAAATACCTTTTAAGACCTAGGTCTAGACCTGGGTCCCACAACAACTGGCGTTCTGAGGTGTAGATTAACGCTTTTTTTAAACATCTGTGGGTTGAAGCCACCTGAGACTAAGTGTTCCGGCAAACTATTCCATTTGTACGCAGTTCGGACAAAGAAGTCTCTCTGCGATCTGCCAGTATGACAGCGCGGGATCTTTACCGTTTCACTGGTTGCGGCAGCCGATTGCCGAGTGGAACGGGGGTAAGAATAAGTTTGAGGCATGATGCCGCTGATTTCATCTGAGCACTGCTGATGACGATATTTGTAAAAAACAACGAGGTCAGCAACAGTGCGACGATGTTGTAGGGAATCAAGTTGTGATGTCAAAGTTCGATCACCTACAATTCGTATAGCTCGCTTTTGAACAGAGTCCAAGAGGGCCAAGATGGAAACAGAGGCAGCACCCCAAACTTGACAGCAGTACTCCATACAGGGACGAATATAGGACTTATAAACATGGAGCAATTGGTATGGAGTGAAAAATTTTTTGCATCTATTTAGGAGGCCGAGTTTTTTAGACGCGCTTTTTGCCATCGCCATTACATGATCGTTCCAGAGTAAGGGATTATTATATTAGTATTATAGAAAACTTTAATATTATTTCTAATATAACCTAAACATCTGCATTAAGATTATTTCATTTAATCTTTGTTTATTTTACTAAATTTTAAAACATTAGAATTATTTAATATAAACATTATTTCTAAATACAACAAAATCATCTAACTATTTTAGCTAAATGTTTGTTTGAATTATTTACTATAAATATTTTTTTATGAATATCTTTAATATAACATTTAATCTAATATAACATTTTAAATATATTGCAAACATGAATATCTTTTTACAATAACGTGTGGCCATGACACAACAGTTTGATTGCCCATTTTTCTCGTTAATATATTAAAAAAACATATCCAATGCTCTGGATAGGAGCTGCTGTTTGATTGTTCGTTCCAAGGAATTAATTTTGCAAATGCCCAAGGTTGCTGTTGGTGGATATTCCACCTCATTAGCTAAATGCCTTGGGTTCGACACTATATAGTTAATGGTACCAAACCTAAGTGAACTGTATGTAATAAAAAGAAGAAATTAGTTAAATTAAATTATTTTAATTTCAAAATTTACAATTCAAATTGAAGCTTAAGTAAAATTAATTTGAAGACATTAAATACTTAATTCGGATGAGGTTGAATAAAGGTCGTATAATTTCTTGATGATCTAACGAAGTTGAATATGACGAGCATGAAGATAATATTTTTTATTTATTTTTTATTTATAAACGACAATTAACGATAATTATAAGCTACAAAAAACATCAAAAATTTAAATTTTAGTTCGTGAAAAAGGTGCAGTTTAAATTTTAATAGTCAAAACTATCTGTTCAGTACAAAAAGAAGTGATATCCTGTGTCAAGTAGAAACGAGTGTAAAACAAAGGTGTTCTACGTGTTTGAAATACTTACTTTGTCACTCAGATTAGAGATTAGAATTAGAAACAACTTCAACTAACTAGGTATTAAAACAAAAGTTTCTAGTAAAAATAAAAGTGCAGCATAATATTTATTTATTTATTTATATTCGAATGCAAATGTGGAATGCGATATTTATACAATCGACTGAATCGAGAGAAGTACAGAACCATCGCGAAACCTCAGTGACAGTTAAGACTTTTATTTAATGTGAAATATTATATACAAAATGAAAGTTCTATAAAAGAAATGCAAGCTAATTTATTAGTTAGTATTTTATATTGCAGACCCTAGTTTGTAGATTAAGAACATGTTATTTGAACAGAATTTCATTAAAGTTATAATCTGCTAGTCCTGAGGTTTCATGATGGTTCCGCACTTCTCTCAATTCAGTCGATCGTATAAATATCGCATTCCACATTTGCATTCAAATATAAATAAATAAATAAATATTATTTTGTACTTTTATTTTTACTAGAAACTTTTGTTTCAATACCTAGTTAGTAGAAGTTGTTTTTAATTCTAATCTCTAATCCGAGTGACAAAGTTAGTATTTCAAACATGTAGAACACCTTTGTTTTACACTCGTTTCTACTTGACACAGGATATCACTTCTTTTTGTACTGAACAGATAGTTTTGACTATTAAAATTTAAACTGCACCTTTTTCACGAACTAAAATTTAAATTTTTGATGTTTTTTGTTTCTGATATCACGAGTTTTTGTAGTAAATAATAAATTTATGAGCTTGGATTATAATGAAATAAATAATAAAATTAATAATAGGTAATTATTTCATTTTGATAAAAGCAATTTGAATTTTTGTCATCGATTTATTTGTATACCAACTTTAACGATTGATTAAATTATTTCCAATTTTTCTGCGCTCATAAAAACAACATACCCAATAATCCGCAAGATATATAATTTGGGCCAAAGATTTATCTAGTGGTGTGGGTTGGTTGGGTGAACCTCGCATATTGGCACCAAATATTTTGAGGAGTATACTAGATATAGATTACTAATCTATATCTAGTATACTCCTATCTAGTATAATCTATACTAGGTATAGATTTTTAAACGAATTTAATTTAAATTGAATCCCGAAAATTTTTGGAAATATTCAGTCATTCGCAGTAAAACAAATTATATTAATGTTTTTATGACAACCTACACACCTAAACCTTAACACATTTCTTTTTAAAAAAAATTGTCTTGTTAAAACCTTTTACGCAGAATCAGAGTAAAATTTTAGAAAAAAATATTGCAATCCAGGAAAAAAATTATTTGGAACAAATTCACTAGATACTATACCCCACTCTTATTTAAAACACTTATTTCACCCTACAAATGTCCATACGCATTAAAATATTTCACCCTACTAATGTCCATACGCATTAAAAGAACAAATTATAATATCCCAGGCAAGAAACTGTAATCGAAATGGTTTTGTAATCGATAGTTTCGAATTGGAGAAAAAGAGGCATACCTAATGTATATTGTGATCTAACTCTACTTAAAAAATATGGCGTTTTGACATTTAAAATTGCACATATATCTTTCATAGACATAGTCGCGCGTAACATGTATTTGTTGATAAATTAAACAAATATAAAGTTAAAATATTGTGGATATAATATAATATATTTCAACATAGTAAGTACATTTTTAATGTTATGTATATATAAAAAAATATGTATTCTATCTATAATTATTTTAATTTTATTTTCATCATATAACATAACCTATAATTTGAAGTTGCAGCATTTATTGATTTGATAAATACATCTATATTTCTATAAAATATTTCTTTTAATGATATTTTTCTCATTTCAGGTTCACATTTTGTTATTCATATATAATTATAATTCTAAAACTGGGTTCCAATTAGCTGCTAAATTGTACTAAACTGCTAAATCTAAATTTGATTTAACAAAATCGCCCAATTTTAATTTAAATTTATGTAATTAAGTGGTCTGATATTGATAAAAACATCAATTCCTTTATAATCATTTAGAAACAAAATATTGATTTAGTCAAATAAAAAGTTGACTAAATTGAATTAGCACTTTTAGTACAATTTAGCATGAATTGGAACGCAGTCTAAATACTATTTCTTTTAATGGCATTTTTTCTCATTTCAGGTTCACATTCACATTCACATTTATATATTTTTTTAAGGTTTTGTAATTAGATTTAATAAAAATATGTAAAATGTTTTTTATTATTATAATAAATAAATTTATTAATAAAAATTATTACAAATATTTTAAATTAACACAAACAAAAATAACTCTAAACTTTCGATAACATTGCCACTAGTAGTTTCGATTTTGTATCGAAACAGGTTTCGATTAAGTTTCGTTTACATGTTTCGATTTGGTATCGATTACAGTTTCAATTTGGTATTGATCACATATTTGCTTACTAGGGCGAACACGTTGTTCTAAATGTAATCGATACAGTATCGAAACTAAATCGAAACATGTTTCGACTACATGATTACATGTAATCGATACCGTATGTATTACAAATCGATTACGTACTGCCTGGGATGTAATGTTTTTATGTCACACTACAAACCAAATACATTCCCTTTTAAAATTGGTCTTAACTCTTAGCTAATTTGCTTTAGCTTTTTTATGCAAAATCAGAGTAAAATTAAATTATAATAAAGTTTTTACTTTTTATGACAGTTTCCTTTCTAATTTTTTTCTTACCAACGGAATCAGAGTAAAATTGACATTTGTTGATTTTTTTTTTAATTGTAAAAAGCGTTCAATAGATGGAGCCAAAGACAGTATGAAACTTATTCGTATTAAAAATTATTAACATTCGTTTCTCAAAAATCAAAACTTTTTTCAAAATGTTATATTTTAACAAATTTTGTTTACAGTCATGTGTATTAAATTCATATGAAATTTCATTTTTCAATAATCGTTTTCGAAATTTTATATGTTTTAATTAATTTTGTATACGGTTTATTGTACAAAATCTATTTCAAATTAAAATTTAAAGGTGAGTTTATGTTAAAAAACTCGTCATAAGTTCATATATGTGAAACAACATTAGATCAAATCATTTTTTTGAGGTTATGTCTACTAGGTTTAGCGTAAATAAAGCAAAAGTGGTAATCGCTATTTTTGTCACGAACAGCGATCTACCGCATCGCTTTGATTTGAAGAACTTCAATTGATGAATATGACGAGTACGACGATAATTATAATTTGGAGAACCTCAATAGATGATTTTATTTGACGATGTTGAATGAAAGGAATGAAATTACTTGATGATTTGACGAAGTTTAATTTTGCGAGTATGACGAAAATTATAACTTGAAGAACTTCAATAAAATGTTCGTGTGACGTAGTTGAATATGATGAATATAACAATAGTTATAATTTGAAGAACTTCAATAGATGAATTTATTTAATGATATTGACTATGATGAATCGAATATAAAACCTTCCACTGATTTGCCAATGTTTTACCATGACGATAGAATATAACTTTCCACTGACTTGACAATGTTGACTATGACGATAGAATATAACTTTTCACTGATTTGACAGTGTTGACTATGACGACTCGAATGTAAAACTTTCCACTGATTTGACAATTATTTACGTACAAATTTGTTATGATAAACACATAGTTTTTTTGGTTAACTTATAACACTTCATTTTCACCTGAATTCCTGAGTTCCTTTTCGGTATAGTTAATTTTATCTTACCTCCTCGAAGGTTGCTGCAGAAAATGAGAGTTATCTTCTAAAATTCCTGTAATTTATACAATTTCAAAAGGAAAAAAACACTAATTCTTATCTGTCATATTGACTAATTTGCCACTTTGTTTTAGTGGGCATCATCTATCTTCTATCATTTGAATTAGTTTTGTAATAACGACATAGCGTTTACATGGATAGGGATTAGTTGTGCGTTTTTTGTGTGATTTGGCGTAAACAGTTGCCCTAGTAATGCATGTCTTCAACAATTTATTTAATTAAATTTTCAGCATATAATTTTCACTATGATATTTATTTAAATTATTGACCTCGCCAACTTTATATTTATTTTTTTAATTATAATTTTAAATGTTCATCATAGTAGGCGGGTTTTATACAAATTTGTTTAAATTTATCGTAAAAAACTTCTGTGTTCATGCAAATTATCATTGTTGTCATGGTTTGTTGTTTTTTGCTCCTAGGGAGTAAAAGATGCAATCCGCTCCCGCAAATGAGGGAACGGCATTGATCTTCACATACAACTCGTACAAAAAAGTTCTTTTAAAGTTACTTTTAAAGCTATCAAACTACTAATTTTGCGCTGAAAAGTGTTTGCACTTTGTTTTCATTTTTTATGGAAAATAATTTTTAAATAAAAATTGATGGTTGCAATTTTCGTTTACTGCATGGTTAATGAGTTGTATAATTATTGTTGATAGTTTTAATAAACTTCATTGTTTTTTATTGTATTTCAAGTTTATCAGTATGGTGAAATATTTAATAATATATAACTCAGTTGATATTTGTTTATTAAATCTTAAATTATTAAAACTTACACATACAAACTATACAAATGAAACATGAAAATAAATTCGGTCACCCTAATCGACCATCAACAACAAAAAATTCAATCTCAAAATTTTCCATTAATTGAAAATCAATGTTTCTATTGATCAGAAAATTTTTCCCAATAAAAATTCAACCTAATTTTCCAATCAAATTTTATTTTCGATTAAAACGTTAGATAGTATTAAATAGTAAGAATTTTGGTATGATGAAATTTCTACAATCTAAACCAATCAATCAATTTGTGTTGAATAAAAATAAAAAAAATATGTTTTTGTCTATTTTCTTCTTATTCTAAGAAAATGTCAAAACTTATTAATTTATTGTTGTTTATTTGTCGGAAAAAAATTATTTGGTTAAATAATTTGAGCTTTTTGTATTGTTTCGAAGCTTTAGGTTGAACTTTTTAAAATTAAATTTAGAATTTATTTACAATAAAAATGATTTTATTTATCACTCGCATTTAGAAATACGAAATATAGGATAGATGGGAAAAAGGAGAAGAAAAGTTATTTGTTTTGTTTTATTTATAAATGAGTTGTGTTAAAAAGATTAAATGTAAATTAGAAAATTTTCTGTGCTGAAGTATACAAATTTACTGTTATTTACTGCTTAAGGGTAAATTAAATTTAAATATTTATATTTTGGAAGGGTATACGATTGACCTTGTTCACAGTTCATGTTAATTTTTCGGTACGAATACAAGCTTGATTTAAGTAAAATACTGAAAAGCTTTAATATTATTTTGTTTTGCTTTTGGTATATATTTGTATGATTTTCTAAATCAATAAAATTAGTGTTATTTTGCTGAAGCACAATTGTATCTTAGGGAATTTTTCTTACAAGAAATTTTTAACCATAAAAACTATAACCAATTTGAAAAGTGATCATGTTTATTGCATGAAATAATCAAACCACTCATGTGGAGAATAAAAGGACATAAACATAAACATTTAAATAAATGTATGTTGATTCCCATGTAACCATGTTATATATCTGTTTACTGACATTTCCACTTTTATCCATCGTTTTGGTATTCCTTTTTTTCATTATTCTGTCTTTTTATATTTTTTTTAGTAAAATGTAAAAATTCTTTTACTAGCTATTATATTATTTTTTAAATTCGATCTAAATATTAAAGCTTTAATGTTTAGAGCTTTAATTAATCATTAAAGTATTTTTTGTAAAGAACCGACAAAATACCGAAGTACTAAATAGATTTTTGTAACGTTAAAGTGAATTTCTCAAACGAATTGTACAACCAATCAACTTGAAGATTTTTTTTCAACATTTTACATTGATTATGAAGTAAGTAATCGGAGGTTAACGATTTAATGTTATATATAATAATTATGCACTATGATAACAGTGCAATTTTGACTTTATGTGTTTTCTAGCACTTCGTTTCTAAGATTTTGTGTTCATATTACACTTCCTATTCTTGTTGGATAGCAGCATATTTTGAGTTTATGGTTGTGACGGTTGGATATATGTCTTTAAGTAACCGTGTAATAATTATCATTAAGCTAGTTTTACATTTTACCAAATTAGATGATTTGGTGTATAAAATGGTAAAAAATGTTTTGTAAAATTAGTTTCTTACATATTTTTAAACTAAATTTTTGAAGAACTTGTTCGTAAAGTTTTAAAACGAAGTGAAGATGTTCTCTCATTTTTATGATAATCAAAATCAGTTGGTTTGTATATCTTAAAAAAACCTTAATACAGTTTTTATTACCTCTGAATACATATCACCACGAAGAAAATATCACCAACTCAAAATTTGCACTTCATAAATCATGATCATTTCTCAAGTGCCAGATATAAGCTAAAACATAACTAATTCAATTATTATAGTTTCAATTATGTTAGTCAAGAAACTTTATTTTTATTCAAGAAATTTTATTTTTTTTAATTTTTTATTTATTTGGAAAGAAAAACTAGCAAACACTTCATTTCACTTATCCTCATTATTAATCCACTCGTGCATCTTTTTCATGCCGTAATTTTATTCTTTTATTGTGTCACAAGTTGTTTTTCTAGTATAACATTATAATTCATAGTTAAGAGGAAAAAATGAAAATGAGGTTCTTAAGAGGTAAATTTTATACAAGAAACGAAAAAATGAGGAGATAATAAAATCTTATGTAAATAAAATTTATTGCTTTTACGTGTTTTTTGTTCAAAATCGTCATCATCCAAGATTGTTGAATTAATTGAATTTTTTTGATCAGAAAATTGATTGCTATATTATGGTGTTTTTAAGAAAAAAAAAAACAAAGTAATATACTTCTGATGCTAATATTTACAGTTACTGCAGGGGTGCGTTTCGAAATTAACTATGGTTAACCGCGGTTAACTTTACTCTACCAAATGTCGTTCCATAATTAACCACAAAATATAAAATTTACTGGATGACAGACTTACTATCGTTCCAAAACTATAAAAATTAGCTGTCATAGTAAATTGTTACGTCACTACTTTAACTTTGTTACTCCGGTCTAGAGTAGAGTTTGTTGAGGTTCTAATGTCAAAACGTATAAATATTTAAAACGACATGTCAACCGATTTATAAAACACAGTATAATTTTTTAAAATAAAAGAAAATTTTAATTGTTGTGCAAAAAAAAGTTAGAAATCATATTGTTTTGTGAATATATCGTACATTTAATTATTATATAATAAGTATTTAATAATTTTTATGTGATTCTGAAGAGTGAAAAATAAATTATAGAAATAAAAACATATACTACATTTTTAGTTTTATTTATCGTAATTAGAATATTAGTTTTTATTAATTTTGAATTTTTAGCGGTCTTTTACAATTTAACTTTGACAGCTTCACTGTGGTAATTTTAATATAATATTTGACGTCACTACTTTGACTATGACATTTGTGACATTATTACCTTATGGTTAACCGTGGTTAATTTCGAAACGCACCCCAGGCAACATATTTAATAATTTACAGAAACCATTGCAGGATAATTAAAATGTTTGTAGAAAAGCTAAGTAGCTTGTGCTTTTATTTTCGTCGAACAGGTCAAATGACTTTCACAATTTTAAATCAAACCCAAAAAGTGCCTATGGCTTAATTCCACATATAAAATACTGAGACTCACTTTTATAGGCCGTAGACTCTAGAAAAATCAATATATGTACAACTGCAGAAATTCTATTTTTTAGTATTAAAATCTCAGTTGACTAGTGGTATTCAGGTCACTGAACCTGAATCTACAAAATGCAGGTTTAAGGTTAATATATTTTTTTCTTTATAATTCGCTAGAACCAATTTTTTGTTTAAATACAAAGAGTTAGCATTTTTCTTGTTAAATTATTTATGTCGGCTACACTGATGAGAAATGATAAAATATTTTAAAGTTCAATTTTTCTAAATAGACAATGACTCTTAAATGCCTTTTCTCCAACCGGACCAAAAATAACAGTTTTTGCTATGGTATATTCTACAGACAATATGTAATTTATAATTGTATCTAGTTGTCATGGTAGAACCCGGGTAGGAGCTGCCTTATGAAACTAAACTTCCAGGCTACTTGATATTTTAAGATTTAAAAAATGAAATGGAAAATGACTAATATCAAAGTCTAATCAAATCAAATATGATAATTAGTGTAAGCAGTTAGAAAATTAATTAATAATTAATTTTATATATACCTCGGATGAAAAGACTAATATAGACCTCGAACATTATATTCCTCGGCACTACGCGTCTCAGGATATAAAAGTTTTCGGTCAATAATAGCTCACTTCTCAACCTTGTTATATAATGTTCTATTTTCTATATTTCTATGCAAAACAAAAATCAATATTTGAATGTTTATTATTGTTTGACAAAAAATTGAAATGCTTGCTTTAATTTAGTTTGAGTTGTAAATTAAATATAATTTAAATGTTGAATATTTTAAAATTTGATTAAAAAATTGATTAAATAACGTTTGGAGATATATTTTAGTTTTACTTGGACTAAAAATGTATTCCGGCATTAGTAAGAGTTCTAATGGTTTGTAAAGGTTCACCAGTTGTCGGGTCGTACGCTAATTCATCCTGCCACTAGCTCTGTTATGTCTAGAGTTCCGCCGAAAGGAACTTTTAACAAGGAAAATTATCGCTTCATTACCTCATCCCGAGTAAATCAGTTGTGGTATCGATGTGCATCTCGACACTTATCCAACCATATAAATCGGTATTTTAATTTTGATTCGTAAATAATATCTTTGTCGCCTTTTTTATTTTTTCTCATTATAATTACACTCACAGTATTTAGAATAATTTTGCACTAAAAGTTTTACAAACGAGAACTAATACTAAGTTTATACCACCGATAGTTTAATAGAATAATAGTTTTTTGCTATTAAACTATCGATACATTGAGCGTTTATACCACAAAATAGTATTATTCTATCTGTGGTATAAACGCTCAGCATAATATTGACAGATAGAATACGGCTATCGTATTTCAAATTTGAATATAAAATATTATCAATGTAAAAGTATTTCAACAAAAAATTGTAATACTAATATTAATTTAAAACAAAAAATAAATTTTAAGTGATTTTGGTGTTGCACATTTTTTACAATCGCCTGAAATTGTCTATTACATTTAACGTTTTGACCGTTACAATTTTTTTGAATATACTATTATACTATCGATCAAAAGCAAAAAATCAAATAAGTATCTGTCAAAGTAAAAAGTTGCTATTATGCTAATATGTGATTAAGTTTAACTATAATTTAACCAAATTTTAAGTTAAATAAGTGCAAATGTTATGTTATATTTTAGCTAATTATTAGTTAAATTTAACTTGTTTGTTGCACATGCAAACCACAAAATGTATGCTCCGAAATGCCGAAATGTATGTCCCTCATGATCACATAAGCTTACTTTATAGTATACTACAAACTATTATTATATTTTCAAAAATTAATGTTTTTTATCGAATACCGAAAAGAAAATTGAAAATTAAAGTATTCGGTTTATAAAAAATAATTATTTAATTGTATTTTTAAGGGTTGTTCTCATTATTTTTTCCTGTTTTTTTTTATGTATAAAAAAGATCAAACCTTTCTTTATACATGAACATTTAAATCCATTCAAAAATACGCTCCAAAGTATGTATAAAAATGTTTATTTGAAGTCGGTTTAGAAATTGTCATAAAAACCTATTTTGTCCTTAAATGCATTAGCTTGGGAGATAGATAATATCGTATCCATAATTCCTCGCCCTAAAATTATTTACCTGTTATTTAAGTTAAATTTTGTCAGGTGTTTCATGAAATAACTTAAATTTATCCTAAATTTTTTCACGTATTTTATTTAATACATGTAAATTATTTAGCTATTAAGTGGAAAACTGATCATATAATTCTTATCTAGAATACATTTAAGAGCTACAATATCTGACTTTGGCAGAGTATATTCTTGTATATTTCAAGTAACAGCTGAATACAAAACTAAGCAAGTGCAAATTATATGTAATTTTACTGTACCAAAGTCAGATATTGTAGTTATTACATGTTTTTTCATGAGAATTACATGTAATTGAACCATCCATTTTTCTTTAACCTTACTTTATTATCGGGCTGTCATTCTACCATAAAAAAGCTTAAAAATAATATTATAAGAAACAACATTTTTAAAAAATGAATGAAAAAGCCTTATTCTTAACCTTATTCTTGTTTACTGAGTTTTATTATTTTTTACTATATACGCATTTCGAAAGCTAAATTTTAAAGTAAGATACATTCCATATTTCCATTATATACCGGTGGTTTAATAAAAATCCATTTTTAAAAATTAATAATCTAACTTCAGGAAATTATAAAATATAAACCAAAATGAATGAATCTAATAAAACAATAAAACAATATCCTTCAGTCATACATATAGGTCTTTTAATTATTAGGTTAAATAAATTAGATTTTATGTTTCCTTCTTTATTGTTCATCAGGTTCAACAGTTCATTGTTCATCCAATGGTAGATTTTCAATGCCAGCCTTGTTCAACAATTTCAGTGGTTGTGACAACGCTGTTAATGAAATCTTGTTTTGCAAAGCCCATTGCCTCAGTTCGTTCAACAGATCTATTTTAGTTTGAGCGTTATGCTCATATTCCAGGTGTTTGCGCATCAATTCCTCAGCAATATCTGCTTCTGATAATAAAAATTCAGCATTTTCACCAACTTGGGCTGTACAATCATCTGGCATATCATCGTCACACTCTACATTTTCATCACAAGTAACACTAACGGGGATGGTATTTTCGATCATAGCATTTTCTGCTGCAAATTATTTTCAAAAACGGCATTCAGTTGTTGTGGCGGTGGCCGATCCATTTCTTCATCCGTTGACACATTTGATGCATCAAATCTTGCTTCGAATTCGGCCGCTCTCTTACGCCGCATTATGTAGTATCGACCGTTTTTCAGAGGCATTTTTTACTATTTAAAACAACATTAGTGAGAGGAATATATAATAAAGACTGTGATGCGGCGTGTCGATGAGAGGTGGACTGTATTTTTTTTATTGAAGATATATTTGATGTGATTTGGTTGGCACATCAACTTCCAACACCGTGATGCAAATATGGAAATATCTCAGCTCATATAATAATTGAAGTCATGTACATATGAGATGAATGATGCAATGATGAAAATATATCAGCTCATATAATGGTTGAAGTTATGTACATATGAGATGAATGATACAATGAAGAAAATATCAGCTCATATAATAGTTGAAGTTATGTAAATGAGATGATTAACTGGAGCAATGACGAAAATATCAGCTCATATAATAGTTGAAATTATGTACATATGAGATGATTGATGCAATGATGAAAATATATCAGCTCATATAATGGTTGAAGTTATGGAAATGAGATGATCAACTGAAGCAACGACGAAAATATCTCAGCTCATATAATAGATGAAATTATGTAAGTGAGATGAATGATGCAATGATGGAAATATCTCAGCTCATATAATAATTGCAGTTATGTAAACGAGATGATTAACTGAAGCAATGACGAAAATATCTCAGCTCATATAATAGTTGAAAATCATGTACATATGAGATGATTGATTAAAGTAATGACGAAAATATCAGCTCATATAATAGTGGAAATCATGTACATATGAATGATGCAATGGTGAAAATATATCAGCTCATATAATAGTTGAAAATCATGTACATATGAGATGATTGATTGAAGCAATGACGAAAATATCAGCTCATATAATAGTTGAAAATCATGTACATATGAGATGAATGATGCAATGATGAAAATATATCAGCTCATTTAATGGTTGAAGTTATGTACATGAGATGATTAACTGAAGCAATGACGAAAATATATCAGCTCATATAATAGTTGACATCATGTACATATGAGATCAACGATGCAATGGTGAAAATATATCAGCTCATATAATGATTTAAAATCATGTACATATGAAATGAAAGATGCATGGAAACATCACCCGTTCCAATCGATGAAAACTTATACGAGTTTTTTTTACTGCATGCACACTCGACGAATATTTGTCAGAGAACAAAGAAAAAACTATTTGGTTAATTTGTATATACATAAAAAACTGACCTGATGCACACAACTTTATATAAACTTCCTTTATTAATTTTACAATTACTGATCTAACACATAGGAATACAAAATATTTAAAATTGACTTAAAAATAACAAAGAGAGAGCTAAGCTCATACTCAACCAACTACATGATATAACACAAACAACACTTTTTACTGACTATACTATTCAGATATAAATTCGTAAGAATAAGAGGGCAAAACTACCAAAACAGTCCATTTTATAGAAAGCCAAAACTCTACAAATCACAGCTGTCAAGTTTACCAACGATCTCGAAACTATCGAATTAATAATATAGAATAACGAACACATAAATTCAATGTGAAAATTGAAAATATCGAATGAATGATCAAAATATACCGAACACGTCAATTCAAAATTGACAGTTTCGTTGACATTTCAAAAGGATTGTTTTGGTAATGTTTTGCATAATTTTATAAATAATAAATAAATCTTTAATTGGTTTTGTTTTGATTCTAATTTAAAATATTTTGATTTTTCAGGTAAACTATTTAACAATTCACGATAATGCGTGAACATACTGGCGACCTTAAAGTATTTACTTTAACAAAATGAAACGGTCCAGGCTGCGACATGGTTGCAATTACGTAATCCCTTAAAACCAGTTACGGACAGCAACTAAAGTAAATTTTAAGTGTATGAATATTCAGGGATCACTGTAGTCGAGGTGAGTGACTTGTCAGACTGAACAGACTGGTCGCAGAACATTGTTGCTTGAGTTACGTGGACGATTGCAAATATTAATTAGTGAAATATAAACCACCACTAGTTTGTAATTACTTGATACAACAAGCTGCTGCAAATCTTCAACATCAAGATGTGAGATTACGCTGATTCGTGCTACTGAGCGTTTCAGAATGGATTCAGCTGGGTTAATGGAAATGACAATAGGCTCAATTTAAAATGACACAACGATTGTACAACGAAATTGGGTTGTCGGACACACTCTGTGACGAAGAGTAGACCACATGAATGCTGCTTGTTGGATATGCTGAAGATTACGAGCTTCAATGAAGTTGGCAATGTTGTGGAAGCAGAATTTTTAAAAACATCACAATCCGCTACGTGATACCATACATACGACGAAACCAAGCTCTAAAAGGATCAGCTGATGAGTTAATACCGATTTCCAACTGGACTGCTTTGAGACGAAATACGCGAGCATGCATATGAACCATTTGTCAGTTGCATTTGAGCACGCATCTTGAGCTAATAGAGGGGGCCTGCAAAAGTTAAATGTCAACGATTAAAGCTCGGTGCTACAATCTGAATTATCAATTTGGCAGACGGAAATGACAAAATATAAAATTCTAATTCAAACGAAATCATTTTCGGTTTGTAACATAAACTAGACGAAAGACGCGTGAAAATAACTAATGACTTTAATTCCTACTGAAGACAAACATTTTATTAAATTATAATTAAACCTATAACGGCTTAAGATACTACCGAACCATTAACTACCAAATATTGAATTAAAACGAATTCTAATGACGAATACTACTAAATACAAATGAGGCATGTTAGCCATTTTGCAAGGACACATTGGTTAACATTGGAAAAATTGTTTGATTTTGTCTCAACGACTATACGACGAAAGTGGGCTGTCAGACACACTCTGCCAAGGTAACGAAGAATGAGACAAGAGCGAACATCTGTAGGAATTATGATAGCAACAAGGAGAACGGCGAAACATTAATGAAGCTAACACATCCAGATACCAGCGGATGTTCGACGAACCAATATAAAACCTTCCATGTTAACTGATGAACGATGTGAATTGAATAACTAATTATTTCACATCTAATAACGATGAATTTGACAGGATTTGATGAATGAGTTGGTAATTCAATAATGTAACATGCGATGAATAGTATTTAATCTACTAGAATTTAATGGGTATAAAATAATTTAACAGGTTCCTAAGAATATAACAATCAAACTAATAAAATACGATGAATGGTGTTGGGGTACGGCGAAACGTACGAGAAACATATCTAAAATATTAACGAACAACAATTTTATTCGGAAATCACATTCTACTAAGTACGACGAAACGAATAATGACTCCAACTATTAATGAACATTAAATTGAGAAACGAATTCTAGTAAGATATGACGAATAACCAATTACTACAAATGAGGCATGTAAGCCTATTAGCAAGGTCAGAGCTAATTCACATTGAAGAAATTTGTTTGATTTTGTCTCAACGACTATACGACGAAGGTGGGCTGTGAGGTACACTCTGCCAAGGCAACGAAGAATGAGACAAGAGTGAACATCTGTTGGAATTATGATAGCAACAAGGAGAACGACGAAAAATTAATGAAGCTAACACATCCAAATACCAGCGAATGTTGGACAAACCAATATCAAAACTTCCATGTTGATTGACGAACGATGTGGATTAAATAATTAATTACTCCACACCTAAAAACGGTGATTTTGAAATGATCCGATGAATAAATTGGTAATTTAATATTGGAACATCCGATGAATATACTATTTAATCTACTAGAATCCGATGAATATAATACATAATATAACAGAATCCTAAAAATAACAATTAATCTAATACGGTACGACGAATGATTTAAAAATACGACAGAACGATTTTCTAAAATATTAACGAAGACAACAATTGTATCTGGAAATCACATTCTACTAAGTACGACGAAACGAATAGTGACTCCAACTATTAACGAAAAATCGCATTCCAACAAGGTACGACGAAAAATGAATAACGATTTTCAAAATATTAGCGAAGACAACAATTATATGGAACTCAAGTTACATTAAAGTACGACGAACTGAATTATTAACGGAAATAAGAAATTTATCTTGGAATTCAAATTCCATTAGAGTATGGCGAGATGTATAAAGATTTTTTAAAAATATTAACGACGACAGCAAAATTATTTTGGAATTCAAATTCCACTCAGGTACGACGAGATTTTGTACGACGTTGTTTTTTCAAGAGGTCTTCGTAAGGGGAATCCGGCATGTTACCTTATGGAAAATTAATACCGAAGAGAAAAACGGATGAACATTGTTCCAGACGAAATATGTCAATAAAATGAAACAATCCGACAAGCCATGCACCATAGACAATTAAACAATCGACTAAGCGACATTGTACACCCCGTAGTAGTGAATGTCCCGAAAAAATCACGATTATATGATCACGCAAGTCGTGTTAATAAACAATGACAATATAAATGCTAGAGAAATGCATAATGTTAATGATATTTGACGAAAATTTAAATAATTAAGTTACTTATAAATTATACTAAATGGTACCTTAAATTTTCCAAAAACGTTGGTTGGTTTTTTTTTTTCTCCGAAGTTATTTTGAGACGAGCTGCGTATAGATCCGGCTCGAAGGACCAAATGATGCGGCGTGTCGATGAGAGGTGGACTGTATTTTTTTTATTGAAGATATATTTGATGTGATTTGGTTGGCACATCAACTTCCAACACCGTGATGCAAATATGGAAATATCTCAGCTCATATAATAATTGAAGTCATGTACATATGAGATGAATGATGCAATGATGAAAATATATCAGCTCATATAATGGTTGAAGTTATGTACATATGAGATGAATGATACAATGAAGAAAATATCAGCTCATATAATAGTTGAAGTTATGTAAATGAGATGATTAACTGGAGCAATGACGAAAATATCAGCTCATATAATAGTTGAAATCATGTACATATGAGATGATTGATGCAATGATGAAAATATATCAGCTCATATAATGGTTGAAGTTATGGAAATGAGATGATCAACTGAAGCAACGACGAAAATATCTCAGCTCATATAATAGATGAAATTATGTAAGTGAGATGAATGATGCAATGATGGAAATATCTCAGCTCATATAATAATTGCAGTTATGTAAACGAGATGATTAACTGAAGCAATGACGAAAATATCTCAGCTCATATAATAGTTGAAAATCATGTACATATGAGATGATTGATTGAAGTAATGACGAAAATATCAGCTCATATAATAGTGGAAATCATGTACATATGAGATGAATGATGCAATGGTGAAAATATATCAGCTCATATAATAGTTGAAAATCATGTACATATGAGATGATTGATTGAAACAATGACGAAAATATCAGCTCATATAATAGTTGAAAATCATGTACATATGAGATGAATGATGCAATGATGAAAATATATCATCTCATTTAATGGTTGAAGTTATGTACATGAGATGATTAACTGAAGCAATGACGAAAATATATCAGCTCATATAATAGTTGACATCATGTACATATGAGATGAACGATGCAATGGTGAAAATATATCAGCTCATATAATGATTTAAAATCATGTACATATGAAATGAAAGATGCATGGAAACATCACCCGTTCCAATCGATGAAAACTTATACGAGTTTTTTTTACTGCATGCACACTCGACGAATATTTATCAGAGAACAAAGAAAAAACTATTTGGTTAATTTGTATATACATTAAAAAACTGACCTGATGCACACAACTTTATATAAACTTCCTTTATTAATTTTACAATTACTGATCTAACACATAGGAATACAAAATATTTAAAATTGACTTAAAAATAACAAAGAGAGAGCTAAGCTCATACTCAACCAACTACATGATATAACACAAACAACACTTTTTACTGACTATACTATTCAGATATAAATTCGTAAGAATAAGAGGGCAAAACTACCAAAACAGTCCATTTTATAGAAAGCCAAAACTCTACAAATCACAGCTGTCAAGTTTACCAACGATCTCGAAACTATCGAATTAATAATATAGAATAACGAACACATAAATTCAATGTGAAAATTGAAAATATCGAATGAATGATCAAAATATACCGAACACGTCAATTCAAAATTGACAGTTTCGTTGACATTTCAAAAGGATTGTTTTGGTAATGTTTTGCATAATTTTATAAATAATAAATAAATCTTTAATTGGTTTTGTTTTGATTCTAATTTAAAATATTTTGATTTTTCAGGTAAACTATTTAACAATTCACGATAATGCGTGAACAGACTGTATCCGAGCGATTTGATCAATATACTGCGCACTAATAATTTTTTGTTTTTCATTTATTTCATAAATTTGTTTAGTTACAAAAGAAAAAAATCTTGAGAGTAACAATTTTGTTAGTTTTTTGTACTGGAGCATTAAATTTTATGATTATGTATATTAAAAATATTGCAAAGGAAAAGTTTGCTAATCTTTTCGAATATTTTCATTATTTCTACTGTTCCTATTGTGTTCTAGTAATTCTAATTCTATGGTACTAATATACATATTACTATATTAACAATATTAATAACATTATTCATGGGTTATGTTTTTGTTGGTATAGGTTAAAGAAATACTGATGACTGTCGTGTTTAAATTGTGCAATGCTGAGTGTATTTTGTATTGTTAGTGGTAATCCGTTGAACAAGTATACTCCCTTGTAAAGCAGCGTATTTAGTCCGGTGTTTGTTTTTATCTGTGGTAGGTTTAATGCATGTGTTTGTCTGGTGGCGTGTGTGTGTATATTATATCTATAAGATAGCTCAAAATTTTGTTTAATTAAATTGTTTTTAATTTTAAAAATCAATAAGGTAATTTGTACATTATTTATTACATCCAGAGGAAGTGTTTTTTCATGCATTATATATAAAAGTCTTGTAGAGAAAAGTCTGGAGTGGCCATAAATCGTTTTAACAGCTTTATTTTGAAGAATTTTAAGCTCATTTAACCTTGTTGTAGTCGCATTGCTCCATATTGGATTAAGGTAGAGTAAGTGTGTCAATATGTGGGAGTTATAAATATTCCAGAGTGCGTTTTCGTGTAAATACGGTTTAAGGCGTCGCATTGCAAATATCATAGGTCTAATTTTGTTTTTGATTTTGTGGATGTGATCGGACCAATTTAACTTATCGTCAATAACAAGCCCGAGAAATTTAGTTGACAATACTCGATTGATTGTATCGTTATTTATCGTGATGATTGGTAAGATATCTATGTTTATCACTTTATTTTTATTGAATAACATGTAACTGCTTTTGTTTGTGTTTATGTGTAAATTAATACTTCGCAAAAAGCTTTCTATTACTTTGATATCGTCTTGCATATGTAGAAAAACGACTTCAATTTCTTTCGAGCTGTAGGATATAACGGCATCATCAGCATACATTTGTAATTTTCCCTTAAGTTGGAGTTCAAAGATTTAATAATAATAAATGTCATCGGAAAACGAGATTTGCTATAAATCTTTATGGATACTTATAAACACATACTTATTATATGTATTATATGAAAAAGACAGCAAAAATTTAGTTAACATTCGTTCACTAAACCAAATTAAATGCAATATTACATGTAAAACTCAGCCTATTTAACTTAACAACTGTCTGAGAATTTTTTTTAAGTTTCAATGTTCCGCAGTTATGTTAATTATAGGCTATTTAACTTATTTCATGAAATAACTGTTGCAATGTCAGCTAAATTACCGCTAGCTAAACAACAGGTAATAAGTTAAATACATGTATTAGATACACTTTTGTAACTTAAATTTTCACTTAATACATGAAATACATGTACTATCTGTATTACATGATTTTTTTTACTTAAATTTGTATACTTAATATGTTAAATTTACCTATGAACTTATTTTTTTACACCAAAAACATATTAACTATAATTTTCGACTAAAAATACATGTACACTAATTAGCTGAAACAGTCATCTATTACCTTTTTCCACATGTTTAACCAAACTTTTACTTAAATTTAACCAAATCCCAAAATGGTTCATCTAAATTTCACTAAGTGTGCTGGCTGGGTAATATAATAAACAGTAAAAGAAGATTGTCACCATAATTTGTTTTCCTATCAAACTGTTTATTTTGTATATTTCATTAATTCTTGTTATTTTCACACAATTTTCGCATAATTGTGTATGCGAAAATAAATGAAAACTAAAAAGAATATGAATCGGTCTTCTCGGAAGTGTCAGGTGTACTTCGAAATAGTTAAAATAAGTGTTATGTTGCACACAAGTGGCTTGAGAAGTTTTGAGAATGAATATTTATAATGAATATTTTCGACCATAGCTATAGTACATTACTATATAGGCAGAAGTCATCGAAATTTAGGACAAAGAGTTTTCTCAAACCTAAAAGATAAAACCGAAACATACCCAAAAACAATTGTGGTGTACAAATGTGAATGTGATTGTGGAGCCGTATACATCGGCCAAACAAAACAAAACCTACATACAAGAATCAATCAACATAAAAACGACGGTAGGAAAGCAACATCAGAGGGACATAGCGCACTATCACATCACATACAAACAACACATCACGTAATCGATAATAAAAATTTTAAAATACTAGATACAGAAACAAATTTGAACAAAAGAAAAATTCTCGAGATGATACACATAAAAAAACATAACAACACAATCAACATCCAACATGACACAGATTATCTACAATCGACATACGACAATATTATAATCTAAGAGTATACTTTTATTTATTCAAAGAAGAGGAAATAAAATAGACTGTACATACACATAAACACACAGTCTCTCTCATCCGTCCTACAATTAATTAATTTTATAATTTTATTTATTCTCTAGAATTTTTCTTAGCATGCTTAGCTGTTTCAAAAAAACTGTGTTTCTCACTGTATTGTTTTTAGTTCTTTTTATTTTAAAATGTTTTCTTTTTTTTAAATTTTATATATTTATTTGTAGTGTATAAACAAATTTATAGTCAATTTTAGAAAATTTTTTTAAATGTTTAACTTTTAAGATGAAAAGTTTTAGCAAATTGTACTTGTCCCTTAAATTTTTTTAAATGTTTAACTTTTAAGATGAAAAGTTTTAGCAAATTGTACTAATATCCGTTAAATTAATGTTTAAGTTAAACACAACATAATTGTTTTGTAGATCGTCCTTGACAATGGCTCAAGTAAAGAGCCGAAACAGATCTGTTGGACAAATAAATAAATAAACAAAAAATAAAAATTCAAAATATCGGCTTAAAATCAAAAACAATTAGATTTTATTAAACAAAAGAAAGTTTGATGAAATCAGTATAGCCGTTCTTGAGCAATTTAATTTCAAAGTTACATCGGATTGACAGAATTTTCATTTTTCATGCATGTTGGGGTGCCCCCTATGCTCAAACTATGCACTTTAAAAAAAATTGTAAAATAAGTCGTATTTTTTATTTTGTCCATACTACTTATATGCCAAGTTTCAGGAAAATCAAAAATGGTCAAGTTCAAATCTCGACTATAATAAAAAAATATGTTGTTATGTAGCTTAGCCTTTACATACATATAATTGTAGTAATATATTGTAACGTAGCTCGGCCTTAACTACATATAATTGTTCATAGGGTACAAGCTGTCAAATATATAATTGTAAAGGACCGCACATCGACAAGTTGTTGATTTAATAAATAAACGCAAAAAAACTAATTAAAGCAAACCATTTTTTTGATTGAACAGAATTTTGATCGATGTTTGGAACGATCACAAAAAACGAAGTCAGTTGTTCTGCGTTATCCTAGTGAGCACTAAACTCCTAAACAGTTATAATAAAGTTATAAAAAAAGAATTAAAATTTTAATTATTCTTGGTGAATAAAATATAAAATTTATAATAAATAATTATTCTTGGTGAATAAAACATAAAATTTATAATAAATAATTATTGTTGGTGAAGAAAAATATAAAATTTATAATAAATAATTATTGTTGGTGAAAAATAAAATATATTTGGTGTTATTAATTAAACCCATATTAAATTATTGTTGATGGTGAAATTCCTGATTAATATATTATATTGTGTGGCCACACACTGCAACCGGGGCACAACATATTTTGGCGACCTTGCCAGGAGGAAGTTCTAATTCTATTGAGTGAAAATACAGAAAGTGCCTGGGGCACAACAATAACATTGGATTGTATAATATTTTGTTTGTCATAGATTTACTACCTTTCTGCTACCAAGGTGATTTTATTTTAACAAAACAAAATAAATAACTACATTTTTATTTCCTCGGTAGTTATTTCACCGGAAATTATTAATCTCAGATCGAGGGCAAGGGAATTCTGTTGAATAAAAGAAACTAAAGAACAGAAGTATCCGAAAACCATAACTGAAATTTAAATAATGCTAGAGCTCTAAAAAATATAAAAAGTACCTCTAAAAAAAGTCGAAGTATATGAACGCAAGTTTCGAATTTATGGTTATTAAAAATATTTTACATCCCTAATTATCAATCTGTGACTATCAAATTAATTATCAACTAATACCACACAAAATGTCACCACAACAAAAACATTAATTCGAATATATAGCCCTCATTTAGAATTTATTATATATAGACCGCATTGAAATGGTTATTTTATGGCGATTGTAAATGTTTGTACAAACTGATAACAATGGTTGTCTCTCTATTGTGCAATTCTTTTCTTTTTTTAAAAAATGTGTAATACAAAAATTTCAAAAATAAAACAAAAATACTTTTGTCCTTATTAAAAGGAAACGTTTTGCTACATTTGTTGATTTATAAATAGCAATCGTAAAAAATTTTTCCATGTTTATGTTTTTTATTTGTAAAATTTAATTATATTTTTATACCATTTTAATTAATATATAAAAAATTATTGTAACTTATTTGTTTAAATAATACCAAACAAACGTGAATCGGATTAAATTGGTTTTTCTTTTTTTCATGATTTAAATTAATTAAATAAAAGAATAAATAAAATATATAATGAGGGTATTTTTTGTAATTAAATGAGAATGAAATTTTCATATATGTTGAAACCGATTAACCGATTACATAAGGATAATAGAGTCATAAAATTATTTAAAAAGTTAATGCCAGTAAAACAAAGCTTTTAGGCTTTCTGAAAGCTATTAACAATCAACTCTGCTACAAACACAAATAGCAACGAAAAGTTCTCATTCATTTTCAACTCAATTAACATTTCATAAATTTTTTAATTCAAAATAAATTCGTTTTCAAATTGGAAAATTCTTAATAAATCACGTTCCGTTGACCAAACGTAAATTATTTATAAAAAAAAATGACAATCAAAAAAAAAATTAATTGATTTCGTTAAAATAATATCAACAACGAAATTGAAAATTTTAATTTATATTTTGGTATAATATTTCAAAAAATGTTTGTACAAATATTATCGTTAACATTTTATGTTGATTTATATTTGAAATACCTTGTTATGACGTGGTTATTTGTGTTATTTATGACAATGGTATCAATTTCGTACGTGTTTTCTAATTTCATATGTGAATATTTCATATTTAAAGATGTTTTAGAATTTTTCTATTAAATTGAATTTTTCAAATTAAAATGTGTTGTGTGGAGCAGGAATTACAATATGTATCACAACACATATAAAAACATAGGTCCCACAATATCATACATTCTAAAGTGTTAATGGACACCAACTTTAGAACAATAAATCCTATGACATAATAAAATTATAGCGTGAATATTACTTCGGTCTGAAAGACCTAAGTATTACTACATTCATGAGCCAAAAGTGAAATTCTTACCTTTACTTTTTTTGGCATTTCTTGACGTTTTAGGACCTAGTGATTCTAAAAAAGCAATAAAAAAACTGTATGTCTGTCTGCCGGCCGGCCGTCCGGCCGCCGTCATTACCTACGCTGCAGGGAAAACCACTGGAGGGATTTCAAAATTTTTTTTTATTAAAAATAGGTATACTCAAGGGACAGGTACGAAAGGACGCTGTGTTCGATAACTGTACCGGAAGTGTGTCAAAAAAATCATTAAGTGTGTCAAAAACAGCAAAATTTCATATTTTTGGCTTAAAAAACGTTCATTTTAACTGATTACGAGTAGGAACATTGAATTTGAAGAAATCTTGATGGTAGGGATTGGTATGTGAGATCAAGAACTAGATTATTGCATTATAAGTATGTCAAAAAAATGTTGTCAAGTGTGTCAAAAGAAAGATTTTTATTTATTTTTTTACCTAATTTTTTGGAAAAAAAATAAAATTAATTGTTTGTTTGAAATGAGATTTTATTATTATTATTGAGAATTATGGCATTATAAGTTTGTCAAAAAAATGTTGTCAAGTGTGTCATTTATTTTTTAGCCAATTTTTTGGAAAAAAAAATGTAGCTGTTTTTATGAAGTAAATGTAATTGAAAATGAAATTGAACATGGAAATTTTTGAATTTGTTATAGTTTTTTAAATGTTTTTGGAATTTTGAAAAAAGTTTGTATTTTTGATTTTGTAATAATTTTTGCAATATTTTTCGAATGTCGGAAAAAGTTTTAATTTTTGATTTCGTAAGAATTTTTTGAATATTTTTAGAATTTTGAAAAATTTTTAATTTTTAATTTTATTATAATTTTTGGAATTTTGAAAAAATTTTCAATTTTTGATTTTGTAATAATTTTTGCAATATTTTTAGAATTTTGGAAAAAGTTTGAATTTTCAAGAATTTTTGGATTATTATTGGAATTTAGAAAAAGTTTCAATATTTGATTTCATTCTAGTTTTTGGAATATTTTTAGAATTATGAAAAAGTTTGATTTTATTTAATTTAACAATAGTTTTGGAATTTTGATTATAATTTTCAGGCAACGTATTGATATTTCGTGTTAGTTTTGTAATAAAATTTTAAACAGATATAAAAAATACTTGTACTTCAACAAAGAGTAATATTTGATATACATCGCTGCCCAAAACTAAAAACCATGTCCTCGTGAAAGTTTTTGCCGAAAACTATATCAAAATCCTTTACCCAGACCGAAGTCTTGATATCTCAGAGCTGTGAGATTTCAGCCCCTCCATATTTTCATGCTAGGATGGAGAAGACAAGTGGACAAGTTTTGGACAAGTTTTTAAAAACTTTCAAGAACAAAAATAAAATTGCGTTGCCAATAATCCAGACAGTGACATTTTCCTTTTTCATGTGACGCACTGTGTTTCTTAGTGAAAAAAGTTACATTTTGAGCTAAACGAAGGCTCGTTTCTTCGAGCAAGCAATTATAGTATATCATCAACAAATATTCATTTTGTTTATATGGTGTTTAAGAGGAGAAATAAACATTGAATTGTTTTAAAAATAGAAATTGCAAATGATTAACTTTATAGGAAAGAATTTGTTTGATTTGCCTTCAATATAAAATGGCGGCAGATTGATAATGCTAATGATGTTTAAAAAACAAAACTATTTGAATGGTTTCGCGTTGCTTAGGTAATCAGAAAATGTTAATTTGTTTTAACTTGGTTACAACCAAAAAGAATCAGACTGCTTTTCCATAGAAAAGCCTTTATGTTTTAATTTTTTTTTTGTTCGAACAGTTAAACGCCGTCACTTAAGAATAGAAATTAGAATCCACGATAACTTAAACAATTAATCGCATTCTGACTAAAAATTCCTCCATCAATATGTATCTTCAAATAATAAAAAACCTTTTAAAATCTAACGTCCAGCGTGGGTAATGACGGCGGCCGGCCGGCATACAGACATACATTTTTTTTTGTTGCTTTTTTAGAACCAGTAGGTCCTAAAACGTCGAGAAATGCCAAAAAAGTGGGGGTAAGAAATTTCACTTTGAGCTCATGAATGTAATACTTAGGTCTTGCAGACCGAAGTAACAAGACGAATGTATTGAATTTATTGGATTTTTATTCTGATTTGGAAGATGAAATATGTTTTCGTGCATGTAAAATTTACATTTTTTTTAAAGAACAGTAAATTTTAGACACCTTTAGAAATAGTAAACTTTTGCGACATAGTAATAAACTATTCTTGAAATATCTGAAGCAGAATTGACCCAATCTTCAGAGTAAAGTAATTAATATTAACAACTCGGAATCAATGACCTATAACGAATGGTGTCACTTTCAGACTTGTTGTTCGTTCATAATGCTTCTGACTTCTGGTTCAACGTACTTTGCACGTATCTTTCCGAATTTTATGTGCTTATACACTTTGGCTTTTAAATAATCGTTCAAGTGTCGGCGGAATGCGGAACATGCAAAATGATTAGCAAATGAGACGGATCAAGGCTTAACGCGACCCATGCCAATAAGAAGTTATTTATGTAAAAATTTGTCACATACAAAATTTGCCTACATGCTGATATTTCCGAGAAAAAAAATCATAAAGTTTTAAAACTGCGTGAAAACTGTGTTTTTTTACCTACCCTCTAGCACTCACATCGATACTACTTCCATCACGCGGTAAGAATTAATTGAAAGTGTATATTTTGAAAAATCGGAAAATCGATTTTAAATTTTTTTTAAATTAAAACTAAGGGAGAAAGCTACCCTTAAAATTTTTAAAAATATTTTTGTCATGTGAAAATCGTGAAAATTTTTAACGCATTGATATTTTTTAAAAAATTTTACTATAAATTTAAATTTGCTACAAAATGAAAACGTTTGTCATCTAAGAAAAAATTTCAACTTTGTAACAGACTTAACAGCAAGAATTATTCATAAAACCTACCGTAATTGATTTGTGATGGAGTAATTCCCATAGTTTGGAGAAAGCAATTTTGTAATATTTTTTGCTAGTTCTGAAAGTGCAAGATCACTTCCCTCCAGAGCAATGGAGCCAATATCAGGGATCCTCTTTTTCCTGGTAAAAAGAATCACTTCTGTTTTTGCAGGATTATTTTCTAACCCACATTTTTGGCCCATGACAATGTTATTGCAAGGGTAGTTGGGATTGGCTCGTCTAACGTACTTTGACTAGAATTATTCAATTTTATTATTTTAAGTTTTCACACTTGAGAAGCTCTAGATTGTTTTCGAAAGCATAGTTCTTAAACAGCAAAAGTCCTTTCCGTTTATCGTTCTCAAGACTGTCATTCTAACCTTACCAGTCTAAAGAGCTTTAAATCCCCTTATGTCTTTAACATAATCAATAGCAACAGAAATAAAAGCCGGATACTAACTTATAACAGTAAAAATACAAAAACTAACAATAGTATTTCCTTATAGCTTAACTGTAACAAGACAAATTAATCCAAATATAAATATTAATGCTGAGAACTACATGTTATTTGCAAGAATAACATGTATTTCTAAAACACAGGAGCAAGTCTTGTATTCAACAGTCATTAGTGATTTCAGCTATTTAGTTAACACACATTTGGTTATACCCCCGGCAACCTGTTGCACCAAGCCACGAGGCATCAATTTATCAAAACAAATGTTTCGAGCATAATTCGACATACTCATCGCTAAGGCATACCATCGCTAGTAAGAGGAGCGCCTCCGACTATCACACATTTGTAATAAGCTCATTAAATAAGACAAAACAAAGTGTTGCTTGAGCGGTGGAAGTGTGGAACCAATGATTTATCGCAAAAATAAAAGACTGTGTAAGCCGCAATTCCAAACTAGAAAAGTAATAATAATAACGATTCACGGCATGCCTACGACTAATAATAAGAGGTGCGCCATTGAATTCAATACACAGTTCATTTTAAAACATTGAAGAAGCGTATAGGAAAACCTCAAGAACAATTCACATATTGCCATCTGATAGCTGAAAACAATTTACGAAAGATTACGTTTCAATTCGTAGATTCCTTCAAAGCTCTTATGAAAAATAGTCTATCACCAATTATTCTGAAAACAAATTGGGCTGCATCTTCATTTAGGGCCGATTGTACGAACAAGGATGGATAGAAAAAAATCCGAGGATAAAATTCTATCTTCATCCGAGGATTTTTTTTTTCGTCGATTCTATGAACACGGATAGTTTAATTTTTATTTTTGTTTTTATTGCAGTTTTTAGCATTTTTTTATAAGTGGCAATACTTTTTCTTTTACTTTTCTATTAAATAAATTTAATTATAAATTAAAAAACATTATGTCAAAATTGAAATTGAATATATTAAAATTATATTAAAAATGTTATTTATTTTACTTTTAATTTATATCAAAAAACAAATTTTTGCAACGCAAAAATTTAAATTCAAAAATAACCACAAATTCAAAACAAAACTGTTCTGCTATGCGCATGTCAAGAGAAAAAACACAAATTGTTTTACCCTTTGTTTTATAGAAGAAAAATAGAAGATATATCAAAGGATAGATCAACAATCCTCGGATAGATTTTTTAATCTATCCTGATTCATATAATACAAACGACGATTAATCCGAGGATTTATCTTCTATCCGCATTCATACAATCGGCCCTTAATATCTTACATGTCTGACTAATGAAAGATCAAACATAAAAGGTTTTAGAAGAAATTATTACTTAAATCCGGGATCTGAATAAAGATTTTTTTCTTCAATAAAACAACACAATTTATTTCACTTCCATTAAGTTTACAAACACAAAAATATAAAATAAAATGAATATTTTAATATTGAGCTTCTTCTTATAATTATTAACATAAAATTCTACAAATTTACTAAATAAATAGATAAGCTATAAGGAAATATAATACGAAGATATATAACAAATAAGTTACTTTTTATTCGCCTACATATTAAAGTGTTACTTTATTATTGTGATTTGCGGCCTGTGTCCCTTTTAACTATTTATTTTGTTGTCATAGTTACGTCCAAAAAAGTATAAAGCATTTGTATTTGTTTAAATTGTATGAAAAAATGAAAAAATGAAAACATTTATTATTTCTAATATAAAAAAAAGATTCCGTATTCATTATGCACAAGTATAAGCATATCTTAGAAAACAATCTTATACGTTTTAGTAGAAAAAAATACCACAAGAAAATTGAACTCAAAACAATATTTTTTGTTGTTACTATAAATTTTTAAGGAAATAACAAATTTCTTGTCATAAGCAAGACATAAAAATTGAACATAAATTTATGCATTTTCATATTTGTGGAAATTCTAGAGAGACTTTTTTTTAATATCTATTTGTTTAGAGCTTTTTTTGTTACTGAATTGTTACAGTAAAAATCTAAAAAGAACATGCCAATTTAATAAGTGAACAAGAAAATGAAATACTTGACAAAATATACAAATATTCTTGTTTCTATTATAGTTGTTGGTTTACAAGAAAAATGTTATAATACTCAAATAGTATTTGCATTATTAAAGTTATGTTGTAGTTTGTAGAATTCAAATACAACGCATCTGGAAAGCATGAATAGAAAAACATGAACTATGAATGCCCTGTCAATTATCTTTCAAAAATTCGTTTTTATTATATTTATTTTTGTTCTAAAAAAAAATAACATGTTTCAAAAACACCGAACCAAATTTTTTTTTTATAAAATGTGTTCTATGGAATTACAATATGTGTCACACCAACACATAAAACCTTTTAAGACCAAGGTCCCACAACAACGTGCGTTCTAAGGTGTTGATGGACGCAAATCTTTCTTTTTTTGTTTTTTAATATTTTTTAATAGTGTAATGAAGCTGTTATTCAATATCCGTAATTTAGAGCAATACTTTCTCACACACATTAAATTTGTATTAACATTGTAACGTCCGCTATATTCGCCTAAACAATAATAAAACCAATTCATCTTCTTTTTCTAATTCAATAAAAATTTATTTCAATAGTTTCAGTTCATTTTTACATTAATAATAATTTTAAAATTTTCTAATACTTAACGGCTAGTTAAATTTCGAATATACTGAAAAAATAAACGAACGTACCAATTTTATTTTCATTTCTAACGAACAGATGTCGTTACTAATTTTTGCTGAATCTTGGTGTTACACGATTTTCATTAGAAGATGTCAAAGAAAAATCACATTTTTTTCATTGATTCATTATTTTTCGATGTTTAAAATTGGATATAATAAAAATTCTTTCCGGCTTTGGTTTTTAAAAAGATCACATCTAGTCAAAGTAAAAATCGTAAAGATAATGCAATTAATATAATTTCAATATAAAAGTGATTGTATGTTTTATCATTATATTTTTTTATAATAATCACTTGTGAAAAATAATAGTGCAATTTTGAAAATCGTTTAAACAAAGAAAAGGATAAATTATTCATATATATAGTGACGAAGGAAATTTTCCTTGATTTTATAAAAATAAAAATAACCTTGATTTGTTAATGTTGAAAATATTTGTGATACGTCATTTGTCTTAAAACAAAAAGAAATAAAAATTATTGAATAAAGAAAAATAAATGATTTTGCAATCATCATTTCGAATTGGAATAAATAAATAAAATAAAAGGAATAAATCAAATCAAATATAGATAAAATAATTATAATTACTTAAAGGTGACATCATCAATAATTAGAAAATGAAATACATTTTTAATATATAAAAATAAAATAGTAAAACTAAAGGAAAATATGTGTTGTACGGGATTCTGGGGAACAATTTCGGATTTCATCAGTCTCAACGATCTTTAAGATAAGTTTCTATTTTTATATATTTAATGTTACTAAATTATATTATTCTTTGTATTCTTGGTAGTCCTATGCAATGATAGGTTAAGTTAAGAGATGTTAAGAGATTCCCAAATTTAGGATTCGTGTGGGGACAAACCGCATCCCGTGTATATTTTTTATATTTTGTTAGCAAAAGTCCAAGCCATTATACAGTGGCAGAACAGATATTGGCGCCGAAACAGGGACTTGAACCCTGAACCCTTGGATTAAAAGTCCAATGCTCTACCGACTGAGCTATCCCGGCAAATTTTTAATTATTTTTGATGCGATATTTTGTTTTGATAATACCGTAATAATAACGGTTAGTTATAGTAGATATTGTTTGGCGCGAATTTCAAGCGTAATTTTTTGGTAAAACCAGTTTTGGTTTTTGTGGTTGATTTTAGATCAATTTTTTTTTGTGAAATATTTTTGGGAAAACCAGCTTGGTTTTGATTTATGAATATTGTATAATATAATGTACAATATACAATTTTTTGTAAATTATTTTTTTTTGATATAATGTTTATGTTTATTAGGTTTATTAAAATATTTTTCTTAGCGGTAGGCCTAACAAGCCATCCATGGGGCTTCTCCCCTTAACGATGATGACGTTCTTAGGTCGCCTATGGCCATCGGGGTTATGCGATCGATGAACATTGGTTTCTTCTCTTCATTCAGCGAGGGAGTTCTCAGGGATGAGGTGTGGTGTTGCACTGGTGGTGTTTGTACTTAGGTGCAAACCAGTAGTACCATTCTTTGCTCAGAGGCTTCTTCGGTGTAATGAAGAGAAGAACCAATTATACTTTGTTTTCAGGATCAGAGGCTTCACCTCATACAAATTCAAAAACTTTTCCATTTTTCCACTTAGCTTTGCAATAGAACAATTTTTCATGGAGTTTAGGATTTGGAGTCTGGTGCTCGGGAGCGTTCTTCAACTTTCGCATTAGGTTTAGTTGTAATTTATTTGTAGGTTAAACAAGCACAACTGGGTCAGTAGAAATGGGCCTAAGGTCTAATCGTGACAGTTGTGATTGTTTTATTAGGTTAGGGAGAAACTGTTCTGTAGAATCTGGTCGTTAGGGGCTTTTCTAGTCAGTTCTCACATGCATTGTTGGAGTGGGCTCGCGAACGCGGGAATTCAAATTTAAACAAAATGGATATTGTAGCCATACTTACTTTCAAATTGTCTTCAGACGAATCTTGATTTTGGGAATCTCTTATCTTATTAAATAAAAATAAAATAAATAAAACAAATTTTTTTTGAAAATTAAATAAATAAAAAAATTTTTATTAAATAGAATAATTTTTTCTTTAAATTTAAATAATTTTAGGTAATTAAGGAAATAGATAAATTTTTATTAAATACGCTTGACATCAAGAGTTAAATAAATATTCTTTGTTTTGTTAAAAAAATAAATAAATATTTTGAGTTAAGAGGACCACCCAATAAATAAACATCTTTAAATATTTTTTCAAATTTTAAAATAAATAAATATTTTTGTCGTAATAAGTATTTGTGTCGTCAATAAATAGTGATAGATATATATATTTCAGTATATCTGAAATTAAATAAATAAATAAATTATATTTTTATATACAATATTTTAGGAATTTTTGTGAAAGGTGAAGCAAAGATTGAGTACAACAGTAATCTTTTTGTTCTTTTACGAAATTTGGTTTTTACAAAAATTTTTGTGTTTTCAAATTGGGCGTTCGTTGTTTTTTTTCGTTTTTGCGTTTTTCATTTTTTTACATTTCCATCGTACTAACTCCATTTTTTTGGGGGAATTGGTTTTAATATTGTTGTTGATTGCGAGTTCATAATTTTACGGGTTTTACCATCGAAATGTCAAGTCAGTTAGACGTTGACCATCCGTTCTATGGTTTGGAACCCACCGAACTACAGGTCGAATGTTTGGTTCGGGGTGTGAACGTCGGGGAGGGCCGATTGGGCAGAGGAACTGCGAAACCATGCAGATCATGGGTCAGTTCCAATAACAGTGTCTCATGCGAGAGAGTTGATAGAGGAATCTCAAATGGTGGTGCAGGCAGCACAACTTGTTTTAGATCAAGTACGACGACTTCAGTCACCGATTAATCAGACCTTCTTAGATGGTTTGGCGAATCGAGTGTTACATTACACGGGTAGGATGAATAGTTTGGGTCCTCGCAATGACTTGCAAGAAGCCCGCACCTATGCTATCTCACAATTGTCACGCGCTTGGAATATAATAGGATCGTTGTCAACACGTCCAATTATGCAGAATAAACCAGGAGTATCATCTGCTCCATCTGCTTCACCTGCTTTTCAACCAGATGAGAGATCCACACCGATCCCAGTACGGCCAATATCGGAAACAATACATAGTCTGAATCGACCAAACTAGCAACAACAGAGACGGTCAGATCAATTACCACCGGCTTATTTCCAGCAATCGGGTTTGAGAGCTGAGGACTTTGTAATACCACAATTGGGTCCATCACTCCAATCTGAACACACACACAATAATCCAGCATTAGTACAACCGCAATTACAATTAAATTATCCATCAGTACCACAGGTACAACCACCACCAATATATCCACCAGCTCCACTAACAGCACCACCACCATACAACCAACCTCCTCAGGTATGGCGTGACGCGGCTCCAGCGTTAGCACCAGTGGAGTACCGAGGGGTTCGTGGGAACAATTTGAGTCGTTATGACTCAAATTGGGTTCCAACCTTCACAGGAGATGGTCACTCTCCTGATGTTCATGAGTTTGTTCACAGAGTTGAGGCGGCTGCCAGGAGGGACCGTGTGAATTGGGACGACCTTAGGTGTATCGTTCCACGGTATCTCAAGGGGGCTGCGACCGATACTATTTGAATTTAACTCATGAATATGAGGTGGTGACCTATCCAGTGCTCAAGGAGGGACTCCTACAAACCTTCGGTACGCTCACTGATGATAAGGCGATCTTGCGAGTTCTTCTGAACCGCAAACAAAAGTCAAAGGAGAGCGTATACGAGTATCTGGTGGAGATTGGTTCGTTGAACCGTCGCTTAGCACGTCCATTTGCTGACCGTGAAATGTTGGAGATTGCTCGGGAGGGACTGAGTGTGGAGCTCAAAAATGCTACACTTGCAGCAACAATACATTCAATGGATGAACTTCGGACTTTATGTCAGAAGTTTGAACGTTTGTGGTCCACACCAGTTCCGACCAGAACATCAAATTTAAGAATTAGCGAGCTACAGCATGTGGATGAATATGAGGTGGATGTTGAACTAGATCGAGATGGATATATTGAAACGATGGATTCAACACAGCCCGAACAACAGCCCGAAGAAATCGACGAGAGACATGGTGACGCAGGACGATCGGCCACCACCAACGAAACCCGAATAAACTCATCAAATACATTTAATTTCCCATCATTACATCGCACGTATTTTAGACGTCTGGAACGTAACATTAGATATTGGAGGATGAGGAAATTATTTCGTAAAGCCTGTATTTCATCTATCCTTTCAGAAACAAAGGATCCTCGGCCGCGATTGACAATAAGAATTTTGGATAAACATATTTCAGGACTATTGGATAGTGGAGCGTCAATCACAATACTTGGAAGAAATTCCTTGGAATTATTGGAATCATCAGGTACAACCTACCGTAAGTACACTTCGTGTATTCGTACGGCGGATGGTACTGCAACTAAAATTTTGGGTTACATTGAAATTCCAATAACTGTGAATGGCTCCACTAAACCAATGCGGTTCCATATAGTCCCTGGATTACGAGAAGAGCTCTACCTGGGCATAGATTTCTGGGAGAAATTCGGTATTGTTCCTTCTTTTGTTAGTGAACTGACTCGTACAGAGCCAATAACTTTAAATACACACAACCTCACCACTGATCAGCAACATGAACTGGATATGATCAAGGATTCTTTCCCGTCATTTGAAGTGTCTGGACTCGGAAAAACTTCTTTGGTTGAACATGTCATCGATGTTGGTGATAGTGCACCTGTTAAACAGAGGCATTATCCCACATTGCCGGCTGTTCAACTAAAGGTTTATGCCGAACTCGACCGAATGCTTCAAATGGGTGTGATCGAAGAGTCTAACAGTTCATGGTGCTCGCCAGTGGTTTTGGTACAAAAAGAATCTGGTAAAAACAGATTATGTATTGATAGCCGTCGTGTCAATTCACTAACGAAAAAGGACGCTTACCCACTTCCCTTGATTGATGGCTTACTAGGTCGTCTAAATAGCACAAAGTACATTTCAAGTATTGATCTCAAAGATGCTTTCTGGCAGATTCCTCTGGCAGAAGCATCTAGAGACAAGACAGCCTTCACAGTGCCTGGTCGTCCATTGTATCAATTCCGGGTTATGCCCTTTGGATTGTGCAATGCTCCCCAGACAATGTGTCGGCTAATGCACAAAGTGATACCACATCAATATCACGAAAATGTCTTTGTTTATTTAGATGATCTATTGGTAGTCTCTTCCACGTTCCAGGAACATATGGAATTGCTGTCCAAAGTCTCTTCATTGTTAAGAGCGGCTGGGTTAACAATAAACCTCAAGAAAAGTAAATTTGTTCTGAGAGATGTGAAATACTTAGGATTTTTGGTTGGTGAAGATGGTCTTCGAACAGACCCTGACAAGGTAAGAGCTGTAGCAGAGTATCCAGCTCCATCTACAGTAAAACAAATACGTAGACTATTGGGAATGGCTGGTTGGTACCAACGTTTCATACCAAATTATGCAAGCGTGGTATCACCGATTACGGATTTATTAAAGAAAAGTTCTGGGAAATTGAAATGGACATTGGAAGCGCAAGCTGCTTTCGAAAATTTAAAACGATTGCTGACTACAGCACCAGTATTAATTAACCCTGATTATAATAAAGAGTTCTTTATTAGATGCGATGCGAGTCTGACAGGGATAGGTAGTGTACTGTATCAGATCGACGAGGACGGACAAGAGTGTCCGATAGCCTTCATGTCGAAAAAACTGAATAAAGCTCAGAGAAATTACTCAGTTTCTGAGCTTGAATGTCTTGCGGCAATTCTGAGTGTGAAGAAATTCAGGGGCTATGTTGAAGGTCACCGATTTACGATTGTGACTGATCACTCAAGTCTGAAGTGGCTTATGTCACAGAAAGACTTGAGTGGTCGTCTGGCTAGGTGGAGCCTAAAACTCCAACATATGGATTTTACCATTGTCCACCAAAAAGGTACCCAAAATATAGTCCCTGATGCTCTATCTCGTCTTTATGACGATACACACGAGGAATTGACGGAAGCATTAACACATCACATTAACGACATTAAACTCGACAATGAAGGTTATCGGCACAAGGAATATACGGATATGATAGCTAAAGTTCAATCATCACCAAAGGACTTTCCTTCAGTTAAAGTCGTGGATGATAAGCTATACATACGTATTGAGCCAAGACCTGATGCAATACCTAACGATGTTCCTGTGTGGAAACTCTGGGTGCCAAAACCGATGACTTCCAACATGATTCAGAAACATCACGATGATAGTACTGCTGCTCATGGAGGTGTTAAAAAGACTTTAGAATTACTTCGACGTCTTTATTATTGGCCGGGCATGGCGTCACAGGTACACAACTATGTTGTGTCCTGCGACACATGTAAACAAACAAAAGCCACGAATCAGATATTGCGTCCTCCGATGCAATATCAATTCGAAACAGCACGTCCATGGCAGAGAGTCTATATAGATTTTTTGGGACCGTACCCTCGTTCTACACTTGGGAATACGGTATTATTGATAGTTCTGGATCATGCTACGAACTTTGTACTACTGAAACCACTTAGAAACGCAACATTAAACACGGCATTAAACACATTAGGACCGGTGTTTATAGTCCTCAAAGCAACGCGTCAGAGCGGGTCAATAGGTCAGTCCTAGCAGCAATTCGAGCGTTCATTAAAAGTCAACATACCAAGTGGGATTCACAAATTGGTGAAATCACATATGCACTGCGGGCTGCAGTACATTCAGCTACCAAGTACTCACCGTACTATTTACTATTTGGTCAACATCCAGTTTCGGATGGAAATACTTACCATTTGTTGAGATCACTGCACAAGCTTGGTGAAGATGCTGGTGAGGAATTAGAACGCTCTGATCATTTGACTCTGCTCAGGAACCGGGTTCAGGAAAATTTAAAAGCAGCCTTCAAAAAATCGCAACATCAGTATAACCTGCGATCTAAATTACGGGCTTTTCAACCACAACAACGTGTGTTTGTACGGCAACATCATTTGAGTGACGCTACAAAAAAAATCTCGGCAAAATTGGCTCCAAAGTTCTTACCTGCAATGATTAAGACTAAGATTGGAAATGTACTCTATGAGTGCATAGATATGAGCGGTAAGAATCTTGGAGTCCATCACGCCAAAGACATCAGGGAATGATGTCTTACGTTCGGTAGGGTTCTTCCTCTGGCTGATTGTCGTCTCTGGGGTTCACACCTCCCGTGTCATACTTACTGGTTGTATCGGGGTGTCCATAGTGCTGACGTTCGGATGGATGGTCGGTCTCAATACTCAGTGGAGTTCCTAGGGACCTCATGAGTGTTGGAACCGGTCATCGGTCCTGACGCCAGTGACTGTGGGTTACTTCATCCCAGATACAGATTAGTTGTGGGAAGTAGTTCGGTGGTTTCTGACGTAGAGGGGGTGACGACGTTTTTGTGATTTCAAGAGTAAATATCTTGGTTTTTACCTTGAATTCATGGTGTAACGTCCGCTATATTCGCCTAAACAATAATAAAACCAATTCATCTTCTTTTTCTAATACAATAAAAATTTATTTCAATAGTTTCAGTTCATTTTTACATTAATAATAATTTTAAAATTTTCTAATACTTAACGGCTAGTTAAATTTCGAATATACTGAAAAAATAAACGAACGTACCAATTTTATTTTCATTTCCAACGAACAGATGTCGTTACTAATTTTTGCTGAATCTTGGTGTTACACGATTTTCATTAGAAGATGTCAAAGAAAAATCACATTTTTTTCATTGATTCATTATTTTTCGATGTTTAAAATTGGATATAATAAAAATTCTTTCCGGCTTTGGTTTTTAAAAAGATCACATCTAGTCAAAGTAAAAATCGTAAAGATAATGCAATTAATATAATTTCAATATAAAAGTGATTGTATGTTTTATCACTATATTTTTTTACAATAATCACTTGTGAAAAATAATAGTACAATTTTGAAAATCGTTTAAACAAAGAAAAGGATAAATTATTCATATATATAGTGACGAAGGAAATTTTCCTTGATTTTATAAAAATAAAAATAACCTTGATTTGTTAATGTTAAAAATATTTGTGATACGTCATTTGTCTTAAAACAAAAAGAAATAAAAATTATTGAATAAAGAAAAATAAATGATTTTGCAATCATCATTTCGAATTGGAATAAATAAATAAAATAAAAGGAATAAATCAAATCAAATATAGATAAAATAATTATAATTACTTAAAGGTGACATCATCAATAATTAGAAAATGAAATACATTTTTAATATATAAAAATAAAATGGTAAAACTAAAGGAAAATATGTGTTGTACTGGGGAACAATTTCGGATTTCATCAGTCTCAACGATCTTTAAGATAAGTTTCTATTTTTATATATTTAATGTTACTAAATTATATTATTCTTTGTATTCTTGGTAGTCCTATGCAATGATAGGTTAAGTAGAGATGTTAAGAGATTCCCAAATTTAGGATTCGTGTGGGGACAAACCGCATCCCGTGTATATTTTTTATATTTTGTTAGCAAAAGTCCAAGCCATTATACAGTGGCAGAACAACATGCCCTTTCGAAGTTATTTTACCCTTTTCAAATACAATTTCTTACATTCAGTTTGTAATCAATTTTTTTCATAATTCATTTCCAAGTTTGATATGAGTTAGTTGTGCAAGCTCCTTAGTGGGAGCAAAAAAATTAACGAAAGAAAATACCCAAGAAACAAACTTATCGTTTTGTTATTACTTGCAAACGGCCGTTAATTTTACTATAAATAGAAGCCGACAGATGGCTTCTTTCTCTTAGTCGAATTTTTCCGATTGGATTCATATTTTGGGATGTGCTGTTGTAGTTAGCTGTCAACTGTTTTCCTTGTTGAAAAATTAAAATGGTGATTTTGAGTGGCGGTGCATTTTAAGTGGTTGTGTTTTACAAAATCATTATTTAAAACAAGAAGGATTATTTTGTTTGTCACCAACCAAGACCATAATAAACACATAAATATCGAGATTACCCGCATTAATGGATCTTATCTAGACTGGGGCCACAATACAAAGGATAGCGGTTACACCCAGGTGAAACGCTATGACCCCATGTCGTGATTCAGGTAACACTAGCAGAAAATGTTGGCAATATGGTTTTTAATCATTAGTGTACATTTGATTCTTATAATTATCAAACTAATAACAAACCAAAATCTGAAACAATCATAATATTAAATCTAAATTAAAATTAAATCCAATTTTGGTTGAAATGTGCATGTCAGCTCATCGAATGATCACGAATCATATCTATCTGTGTGTAATGCGGGATGTTTAAATTAGTTGGTCAAATTATAAGCCACATACTAGATAAAAATGGAAACAGATGTGTTAAAAAACATAAAATTAAAACGTAATCCAATTTTGTGGAAATGTGCATGTGAGTTGAGCCAAAGTTCTCGAAGCATATTTATTCCGGTATATGACCATATTTAATTAGTTAATTAACTTTATAGTCAAACTATAAAAACAATTGTACACTGAAAAAAACATGTCCTATTTCCAATCGAAATGCAGTTGTCTCAACCTCACTGTGCGGTCAGATATGGCGAATCAAACTACGAAATTGCTTCAACAACTCTACAATTATAAACCGATGAAGTTGAGACAATCACACGAAATATTTATGTAAAAATAAAATATAGTTCAATTAATCTCAAATACTTAAATTTTAAAATGAAAAATTCATGATATAAGGCCAAAAAATTTTTTTTCAGGGAAATAGTTATTAACTTTATTCAACTACCGTTATATGGGATATAACACTTTATATTTTAAATAAACTTCAATTTGTTGCTAGGAAAATGTTATCGTGTAGTTGTCCCAATCACGGTGGAATTGTTTGCAAATAATTTTTCTTTGCATGAATAATAAACTACCAACTTCGAGATGAGGTTGTCATTACTTCAAATTTTTTTTCAGTGTATATATATATAATAAAACGAAAATCAATTAAATGTATTCCCAGGCAAGAAACTGTAATCGAAATCGTTTTGTAATCGATAGTTTCGAATTGGAGAAAAGAGGCATATCATAATGTATATTGTCATCTAACTCTGATTCAAAAATATGGCGTTTTGACATTTAAAATTGCACATATATCTTCCATAGACATTATAGTCGCGCATAACATATATGTATTTGTTGATAAATTAAACAAATATAAAATATTGTGAATATAATATAATATATTTCAACAGTAAGTAAATTTTTAATATATATATAAGAAAATATGCATTCTATCTACAATTATTTTAATTTTATTTTCATCATATAACATAACCTATAGTTTGAAGTTGCAGCATTTATTGATTTGATAAATAAATCTATATTTCTATTAAATATTTCTTTTAATGATATTTTTTCTCATTTCAGGTTCACATTTTGATATACATATATAATTATAATTCTAAATACTATTTATTTTAATGGCATTTTTTTCTCATTTCAGGTTCACATTCACATTCACATTTTTTTTTTAAGTTTTTGTAATTAATTTAACAAAAATATGTAAAATGTTTTTTATATGATAATAAATAAATATATTAATAAAAATATTTGTATTTTAAATTAACACAATTACAAAAATAACTCTAAACTTTCGATAACATTGCCCACTAGTAGTTTCGATTTTGTATCGAAACAGGTTTCGATTAAGTTTCGTTTGCATGTTTCGATTTGGTATCGATTACAGTTTCGATTTGGTATTGATCACATATTCGCTTGCTAGGGCGAACACGTTGTTCTAAATGTAATCGATACAGTATCGAAACTAATTCGAAACATGTTTCGACTACATGATTACATGTAATCGATACCTAATTTATTGCAAATCGATTACGTACTACCTGGGTTGTGAAGAAATGTGTTTACACGTATAGCTAAATTTTTTTTTCAATGATATTTATTTTTTGTGTGTTTATTGTCATAGTTAAATTATACTTATACTTAGCTTTAAATCACATTAATTCTGATGCTAAAAGAAGAACTAAATTTTAATTATTAGATTATGTAAATCGGATTGACTCATTTGTGTGTTGCATCCTATTTAATTTAGTGCATTTAATGAATTATTTAAGTATAAACGTACATTGTAATAAACAGTTCATTGATGTTAATATATAAAAAGAAGAAAACAAAAAAAAAATTTAATGTGTTGTATTTGTGGTATGTGCTTGACCAAAGAAACAGGAAGATTGGTGTAAACCTGTAACCGAAAGATTGAAGGAGCCAAGTCTCACACAAGTGGTAGTGGTGGTCAACTTGATTGCTTTTGCTAACCTGCGATTATGAGGAAAATACAATTGTCAACCGGGTAGAGTTGCTCGGCGTTCACCTAATTTCCAGGGTACTGTCAAGTTGTCCAATCAGCGGTTAGGTGTCAATCATCAGTGCAAGTAACCCTAGTTTATTTTAAAGATATCGTCGCTCACCGTTCATCTATAACCGTATTATTGGGTTTGCAATCCGGTTGATAAACACCTATTCAACATTATTGGAACCAATAGTCATTGATTATCCACACCGACGCTCAACGGTCATCGATCTCTTCAGTACTCTACCATTGCATACACTTTAAACATCGGATATTATAATCTCGACCTCCAATATTCTAATCCATAGTTGGTGCATCATTACATTCGCTCGACGTACTGCCGCATTCTCACTATTCAACCCTATTATAACTGGCAAATGTTATAGGGCAATCTACCGTCGATTGGTCCTCCGCATATAATGAGCTGGAAGGAAGGATGATTGACTGAGCCAACCAAACGGAAAAGGAACGGGATCAGACTTTCCTATGGGGTGAGTCCTTTCAATATAAATTTTTTTATACCTTTATATATATATAAGTATGGATGTGTATGTCTATATGTATGCGTGCATGTATGTATATTTATGGGCGCATGTGTAGGTGTGTGAGTGTGGATGGGGATATGGATGTGAGTATTTATGAACGGCGACGTGTATGTGAGTCTGGGAGTGTGCGCATGTGTATGTAAGGACGTGTGAATGAACTCTAATTATATCCTAGTACATTTGTCAAACTCGGGACACGTATATTCAATATTCTGTTGGGAGGTGTCAATTGGTGATAATAGTAAAGTTCGTATTTCGTAGGGATTTTTAGTGACGGGATGGTACATCACATTGGCTGAAACCGATATTATGTCATGAACATGCCACGCGGTGTTATGGGTATTACGATAGATTGGATTTTCATTGGATGTGCTGATGGAAGTTTGCCTGAGCAGAACTTGACATCGTGTTCAGATATTCCCAAGTTGTTGCTGTATCATGTAGTTGAAGAACATACTAAGGGTTTAACAGGTGGATTGCAACGTGATGGTTATGGACTTAATTCTTTGTCTCACCGCCAATGCAGTAATTGATACCTGTCTGACGCATACTTAACATCCGCCGCAAATGATGTAGCAGCCAATAAGTACTAATGAAATACGGTAGACTTGAAATATAGGAAACGTTAGGAAACGTTTTGGAGGAAACATTAAAACACGCACCTTTTCTTTTGGAAACGCTATTCAACCTAAACATTTTTAGAGTTTCCTTTATTGTTGATATGAATCATTGGATTGCACGAAATGCATGTAACATACCTAATTGAATAGTTATGGTATGTTGACTTTAATCCAAATCTTTGAGTGAGCCGTTCTGGGATTCAATTTAATTTTACCTATAGGTGCATGGATGTGTGGGTGCCTGTATATGGATATGTGTAGGTGTGTAGAAACGTTTATGTATGTATGTGCAGGCGGGAGTGTAAGTGCGTGTATGTGCGTGCGCGGCTGAAGCGTGAGAACGTGTGAGTGTGTTTGTAATATGGGGTTGGACGCGGTGATCGTGGTTTGTTCGCATACAGAGGTCGCCAGAGTCTACTAGTTCACTTGCCTTTTCTTTCTTCCGTTTCTTATTATCTGTTGATACGCGTACTATTGTTTATTTGTGCTGGAGCAGCAGGATTTCTTACTCGTCCCCACAGATTGCAACTAGTTTGGGGCTCTAAATAAATCTCGTTAGGTACGCGGCCTGCTATGCCACTTCATTGATTTACCAATGAAGGAGCGCTTCATTACAATAGAAGGAATAACTAACTAAACAATAAATCATATCACATATAAAAAGTGACATAGGACAATATTTCATGATAGGATATACTAAATAAAAATAAAATAAAAGGTAAACAGCAAATTTGTTTTAACAATTTGCAGAAACAAAACTAAAATGTGGCTGCCAATAATTCAGCTAATGGCATACTCCTTGATCATGCGACACACTTCCTTTCTCAATGCTTAAAACCCATACATAGAGTTATATGAAGGCTCGATTCTTCGAGTAAGCAATAACGTGGCATTAAGGAATACTCCATAGCTAAGATTGAGGGAGCTGCCGTTGACTGAATAGAGTTCATCCGCCAGCACCCCTATTATATCACCTTGACTAGTGATATCTCACAGCTTTTGTCATTGATATGTGATATCTCACGTTAGCTGGTATGTCAATAGCACGGAGGGCTGTCACACCTGTAGATCAATATTAAAAAACAAATTGATCCCTCCATGCATTCCGTTTTTTATAACGATCCCTATTGGTGAGAATAAAACGAGTTTTTCACATTATATCGATTATCTCGTAAACTATAAACGCTATGGAACTGAAATTTGAGGTGCGTATAAAACTAACTTGTCTACATAAGATGACAGATACAAGGAAAACTAAAGTTGTTTTCCTTTCGTTTACGGGGTTACGATGTGAGACCTTTGAGAAAATACATTTTTTTATAGATTCAAGTAGGATATTATATGAAAGGGCTTCATTTCAGTATTCCTTAAAAATTTATTTTGGAATTTCACACCTCACCATTTTTTGTATAATTTTGAATAATGACGTTTTCTTCGTTTTACCTCGATTAGCTCCGAACCTAACTGATAGTAAGTTTTTTATGGAAAATATAGGAAAGTATCACATACTCATAATTATATTAATTAAGGGGGTGGAAATGAGAAGGGCAAAAACACTATTTAAAACGTGGTCAAGTGGGAAGTCATTTGAAAGACCTATTTTAGAAATCATTGCAATTTGTTTTAGAATTTTGCGGTGCACAGTTTTTGAGTTATTGTCAAAAAAAGCAACTTTCAGACAGTCCCCCCCCCCCTACGTTTCGACACTGATTGACAGAAAAATATGTAAAAATTCAAAAAGTTGGGAAATTTGGTAAATTTTGAGTGAAAATCATAGCGAAGTCTAAATTAATTATATTTCTGGCTGTTTAGAAAATTTTCCATGCCACATTTTCGTAATACAAACATTTAATTTTTTTAACATACTTGACAAAATTTTTTTGACAAACTTATAACTCCATTATTATCTATCAAAATAATAAAATGTCACGTCATACAAATAATTTGTTTTATTTTTTCCAAAAAATTGGGTAAAATTATAAATAAAAATCTTTCTTTTGACACACTTGACAACATTTTTTTGACAAACTTATAATGCCATAATTCTCAATAATAATAATAAAATTTCAGGTCATACAAATAATTTATTTTATTTTTTTCCAAAAAATTAGGTAAAAAAATAAATAAAAACTTTTCTTTTGACACACTTGACAACCCTTTTTTTGACAAACTTATAATGGCATAATTCTCAGTAATAATAATAAAATTTTAGGTCATACAAATAATTTATTTTATTTGTTTCCAAAAAATTGGGTAAAAAATAAATGTAAACCTTTCTTTTGACACACTTGACAACATTTTTTTGCCAAACTTATAATGCCATAATTCTCAATAATAATAATAAAATTTCAGGTCATAAAGATTATTAATTTTATTTTTTTCCAAAAAATTTGGTAAAAAAATAAATAAAAATCTTTCTTTTGACACACTTGACAACATTTTTATGACAAACTTATAATGCCATAATTCTCAATAATAATAATAAAATGTCAGGTCATTCAAATAATTTATTTTATTTTTTTCCGAAAAATTGGGTAAAAAAATAAATAAAAATCGTTCTTTTGACACACTTGACAACATTTTTTTGACAAACTTATAATACAACAATTTATTTTTTGTTATCACATACCAATCTCGACCATCAAGATTTCTTCAAATTCAATGTTTACATCCGGAATCACTTAAGATGAACGTTTTTTAAGCCAAATATGCAAATTTCCTTGTTTTGACACACTTGACGATTTTTTTGACACACTTCCGGTACAGTTATCGAACACATCGTCCTTTCAGCTCTTCCCATTGAGTAGACTTATTTTTAAAATCAAAAATTTTGGAAATCCAATCAGCGGTTTTCTAGATTTCGTCGCTTGTGACGGCCGGCCGGCAAGTTGTAACACCTTTCGATTCGCCTGGCAGATACTTGTGTACCTCCAAATCGCCTGTCAATTTGTTTTTGTACTGAGTGAGCTAAATTGCAATGAGTGAGCTAAATCATATAAAAACTTCAAGCTTACAGGACCAAGTTTTTTTCTCATTTTTTTTTGCACTTTTAAACATATAGGGGATGATGACGTGCACGGCTGATGCCTGCCAGGTTGTGGTTTCCGTACTTCACATTTCATGAACTATCACTAAAAAAAATTCTAGCCTTACAGGACGACCGTTACTCAAAAGGTTCACTAGCTCTTGGCCTATCTAGGGCGCAAATTTCTAACTCCATCCGATGTTTGTTCTGCAATATTATTACTTGTGCAATCATACCTTAGCGGTATGTTATTAGTGCTTGCATTTTGGGAATTATAAATTCCCTTATGTTTAATTATTATTTTGCTTTCAACAGCTTTATCTATTTTATTTTATTTCTTTTCAATTGATTGATAACTTGATTTCTGATCGCTACTATTCGTTTCTTTACCTTTATTTTCTGTTCGGATTTCACGTGTTCGTATTTGGTTAACATGTCTACTTATCGTTCGTTTATTTTCTAATAAACATGTGTATAATCGTGGACCTACTACTTTAATAATAGTTGCTTTGAGCCAATTTGGGTGATTTGGATTTCCGTATCCCCTAACTACTACTGTGTCATTTACTTTAAATGTCCGTTCGTTTACTTTAGGTTTTGTTTCTATATGTTCCGAATTTGAGTTCTCTACATTGTTCCATCCCATCCTCGTCGCCAATGAAATGTTATACATTAATTTAATAATAAAAGAATATATTTATAAAGTTTAAACATTTATTTAATTACTTGAGTACATTTTCGTGTTAGGCGGGGAGACGATCGTGTGTGAAGTGAAGTGTGTTATCATTGCTTTATCTTTATTGAGCAAAAAGAGTTCATTCAATGCGTTCGTATCTTAGCTACTTTTATATTTTAAATACCGAACATCACAATAACGAAATATAATATTTTTCTGTTTCATAACGAAATAACGTACCGAAAAAAAAATATAATGTTATAAAAACGAAACGCATAACGTTACGAATTTTTATTTTCGTTTTACAACCCTCCTATAAATAGTTAATCAACCAATCAAAAGACGCGAGGTTCATTTAGTATTATGTAATGTCAAATTTGAAAAATTTTGAAACTTCTATGCAAAATATCTAATTATTACAAATAACAAAAATGTGTTATAAACTATAGAATATATAAATAAATAAATGAAGTGTTAGATTATAAAAGTTATAATCAATTTAATATTTTATTTCCTATTAATGCATTATTTTTCAATTACTTCGGTCGTAATTAAATTTTAGTTTACAGAATTAAATGCAAACCACCGTGTAATGGATGCTATATGCTATGCTATAATGATGCTATATACAAACAAGCAAGAAATTAATTACCAGATCCAAACAACATCTAACTGATTATCAGAATATGATAATTGAAAATTGCCAAAATCCAAATATAAAAAAACAAAATAAAAGAAAGACATTAAATTTAAAAAAGTTAAAATACACTGATCATAAATCATATACAAGTCATGGACACACTGCATTAGTTACACATGGTCTTGAAAAATTTAAAGAAGGTGACAATTATCATTTTAATTTTGATGAAATAGAAATATTATTTACGGAATCAAACAAAGAAAAACGAGAATTTTTGGAATCTACTGAGATTCTTAAATACAACAACAACAGCATTAATATTAGAACGGATTTGAAGAAAGTCAGTGAGTGATATTTACTTCCCCGTTTTAAAAAAACATTTTTTCTATGCGAAAAGTAAACTCACTAGTGTAAAAAAATAAACAAATTATAGTTGCTATGGTTTTTCATATAATTTTACAAAGTATTTTAAACAACGTAACCATGAAAAAATAGAATATAAATTTTGAATGTTTTGTTGTCGATTTATAACTTTATAATTTATAGTAAATATCGATTATATCTTAGTATCATAGAAAAAATTGCATTTCCTACGCGAGATAAAAACGTTTTTCCTTCGTAAACATGTCTCACTCGACGCTAGCGCGTCTCGTGATCAAATGTTTACTCACGAAAAAAACAATGTTTTCATCTCTTGTAGGAAAATATACTATTCTTCAAAATTATCAAAATAAAAACATAGTAGTTTTTTCTTTTCCTTTCAATTTTCAATTAGAAAATGTTTTTCTAGTATGCATTTTTTCTTATTCATTGTTTATTGAATTTTAAAAGCTTTGATAATTTTTTGTTTACGTAAATTAATTTAACATTTGGTATTATGTAAGTTTTTGATTTTCGTTTTTATAATTATTTATATTATTCTATATTCTAATATGTTTTTGTTTGTAGTAAAACTTACCCTGATGATGATTGTCATTAACAATCGAAATATAGGTAATTTTTGAAAATGAAAATAATTGTCTTATTTTAAAAACTTACAATTCGACTATTAAAACTTCAGCTAAAACAAATGAATTAATAAAATATATATATATATATATATATATATATATATATATATATATATATATATATATATATATATATATATATATATATATATATATATATATATATATATATATATATATATATATATATATATATATATATATATATATATATATATATATATATATATATATATATATATATATATATATATATATATATATATATATATATATATATATATATATGTATATATATATATATATATATATATATATATATATATATATATATATATATATATATATATATATATGTATATATATATATATATATATATATATATATATATATATATATATATATATATATATATATATATATATATATATATATATATATATATATATATATATATATATATATATATATATTAGGGCTCGTATACTCGGGTATTGGATAACCGGGTACCCGGGTATTTGACCAAAAATTTTACTACTCGAATATCCGGGTAATAGCTTCGAGTACCCGGGTAATAAAAAAACAAAAATTCTTATGACGCTCACTGTCGCTTTTGCTCATTTGTCCAAAAAATAATTTCAGAAAATATATGTTGTACTGTAGTATTTTAGATATAAGTTCGTAAATCAGCTAAGGCAGTCAAATAGTTACGAAGCTTGTAAGTAAAAGGGGCGTTTTAGCGACCAATTGAACCAAAAAAGATTTATAAAATGAATGAATCTAGATTTTTTAGAAATACTTCTATCGCCTTAAAATGCAGATCCTTGACAGATTCATGAGTAACATAAACTCCCACAAACGACTACAGTTATTTTCCGATTGTTTAATTTATTTTATTTTTATAATTAAAATGTTTAAAAACAGTAAAAAAAAATTATTTTAATGTATTGCAACTAAATGGCAGTAAGAACTAACATTTTATCAAAGCACGTAGAAGTTCAGGAAGGCATAAAGTTAAAACTAATTTTAGATTGTAAAACACGGTGGAATACGCTCATTGCAGCAATAAATCAATTTTTTAAATTAAAAAATGCATTAATACTGCACTCGATGAGCTAGGCGCTGACAAAATGAACGAATGCGATTTAGAAATATTAAAAGAAATCTCATTTATTCTCGAACCGCTTATGCTAGCAGCACAAGAATTGAGTAAAGAAAACGCCACCCTTATAACAGCTGAAGGTAAACTTTTACTCGTACTAAAAAAATAAACGAGATTAGTACACCTCTTTCTCGTGAACTATTTAAAATTTTGAAAAACGAAGTTGATGGACGTTGACAAAAGGATATAATAACATTATCATTGGAAACAATCAATAATGACTGCAACAATCAATACAATCGTGACTTAGGATGTTAATTAGAATAGAAATGTTCCCCATTCTATGAATTCACACAACGTATTGTCTAGAAATTTAATGCAAAAAAAAAAATTTGCCATATAATGTAAAAATATTTCCATAATAGGGAGTCTAATGACAGTGGAAAAAATTCAGCTTAAGTAAAAATAAATAAGTGATGAAGAAGTTTCAACTTTGAAATTGTCATCGCCTCAACGGCGTAATCGATAGCGTGTCTGCCCAAGGATTAGAGCCGGGCACGGGGCACGAGGTAGGTTCAAATCCCAACCGAAACACGAAAAATGTAAAGTGAGCTTTTTTCTGAGAAACTTCAAACAATACCTTTGAATTGAAAAAATTCCAATTACTTCTTTACTTACTTGAGTTTAATTGATCTCAAAAATCAAAAATTAATTATCGTTATATTTGCATCATGGCATTTTTCCAAAAGGCAATGAGTTGTTAAGCTACGCAACAAAAATTTCTACAAAGTAGCTTGCTCATCAATTAATATTACGTCTATACTCGAATGAAAACAACATCAGAGTTGCAGATCAAAGCTCAAGCTCTTCTGATAGAGAGCGGGAACAAACATCAGTATATAATGAGCTACAGCATTGTCTTGCATCATATATAACTAAAACCAAAGACAAAAGCGAAAATTTAAATGTTGAGCAATCCCTTCGATTTATGGAGACAAATGGGGGGGTAAGCGAAACCAAATGTAAGATAATCTGTACGCTTCACTGCTTACTATAAATTCTACACATTAACGGCATGCGAACGGGTGTTTTCAGTAGCCTGTAATATATTAACCAAAATTCGCAGTTCGTTAGCTCCTTCCACACTCAACGGCTTAATATTTTTAAAATACTATTTTATAAACAAAAAGTTATAGTAAATGTTATATTATTATAAAATTTGATTTCATTTAACGTTTAACATATATTTAAGAATTAAATTAATTGAATTAAATACATAAATATAAATAGTAATTGAATTAAATATGTGCAAATGAACTATTGAAATTCGTTTTGTTTTAATTATCCAAATACCCGGGTTACCCGGGTACCCGGGTATTTGAGTAAAATAACTACTCGATACCCGGGTACTTAGTGTTCGAGTATTTTACGAGCCCTAATATATATATATATATATATATATATATATATATATATATATATATATATATATATATATATATATATATATATATATATATATATATATATATATATATATATATATATATATATATATATATATATATGTATATATATATATATATATATATATATATATATATATATATATATATATATATATACACCTATCCCCCGCTTTTAACGGCACTCATTTAACACGTTTTCGACTTTACACGGTTTTTGAAATCAAAATTTCCAAAAAAAAAAGTTCAAAAAAAACACAAATTTTGGTATTACACCACCACCTTGGTATTACATCTACTTTATTTTAATTAAACCTTCTGGTATACCATATACATACAGGTTGTAATTAAAACAAGAAACTTGTAACAAAAAACGCATTTGAGTGTTCAAAGCAAAATTTTGAAAATACATGTTGATGTAAATCAACAAAGGTATGCAAGAGGTTCTCTATGTAAATCAGTTGATTTTAAGCAATATATCGTTATTAGCTAGATACAAAATGCGTGTGTATCAATGGTCATAGTTAATTTGTAAGTAAATAATTATATCTGTTGACATATGAGTTAACGTGAGATATTATACAACACTGGCAATAGCAGTGAGATCTTATTCTATCCTATAATGAAATATTGGGGTCTGTCATATTTTATTAAATTATTGGATTTATTGTTTAGTTATCAATTCAAAAAATTTAAAGAACACAAACAATTAAAATTAGCGTCCATCAACATCGTTGAACGCATGTTGTTGCGGTGACCGTGATGTTAAAAGTTTTTATTTGTTGTTTTGATACATATTGTAAATTCCTACTACACAACACATTTTATTTAAAAAAAAATAAAAACAATAGAAAATAAATTAATAATATGGCTTGAAGACCAATATCAAAGACGTATTCCAATTGGTACCAATATCATAACTAGTAAGACTTTAAAATTTTTGGAATGTGAAACAGTCTATCTACTCTACACTCCATCTACTCAAATAAAATGCCTTTTAAGTTTTATTGCAAGTCATGGTTGGTTCGAAATATTTAAACACGGGCATTTTTTGCAAAAATTTAAAATTAAAAAGCGCATCTACTGATTTAGATACAGCACAACAGTATGTACCCACTAAAATTGACTGAAATTAATTCCGGTACATCTTACTGTCCTGCAGCCAAATCCTGTAACTGCGAAGCGGTGAAGCGTTAAAAATTCCATCGTTTCTGTTCATTCAAAAACTTATTACTTCGCCGCTTCACAATTACAGAATTTGGCTGTTGATCAGGTTTTCAATACTAAAGAGTGATAAGGCTTAGGTGACAAATGTCCAGGTAAAAAGGAATAAACAAATCTGTCCATTTATTGGAATGCCAATACAAAAGCTTGGGTTAAGGCCACATTGTTCATTGATTTGTCTCATAACTCTTACGTACCAGAAGTAAAATAGTATTCAATCAAAATAATATTTAAGGTACTTCTTTTACTGGACAATGCTCCATGTCATCCTAAAGATTTGCAGCTTACAAATGGCTAAATTGTATTTCTACCCAAAATTAAAACTTCTTTATTGCAACCATTATACCACAAGATAATAAATAATGCAACTACTTTCAACAACTTGATCCAAATATTGAACTAGCTCTCCGGTAACTGCGAACTCTCAACGAATTTTTAAGTCAATATGAAGATGTTTGCAAGATTTAGCTAAAAAGAAAGCTCAGTTATTAATTACAGATTTAACTTCCAAGTCGCACCGAACTGAATCAAGTTAAGTTAGGTTTGATTTAGGTCAACATGCTAGTATGTGCATGTATAATTACTTTTTATTTTTCTGTGAATTTCTTATTGGTTATGTTGCATGTTTCTTTTTGAAAATCAATTTAACTGTTATGTCGATATCTTATGTGATTAAACTGGTACTTTTTTGTTTTACCGAATCTGTTTGTCGCCCAAGAAATGACAAAAAATCCACGTTTTTCGTTTAACACGGTTTTCCATACAAAATTTATATTTTCGATTAACACGTTTTTATCAGGAACGTATCTACCGTGTAAAACAGGGGATAGGTGTATATGTATATATATATATATATATATATATATATATATATATATATATATATATATATACATATATATATATATATATATATATATATATATATATATATATATATATATATATATATATATATATATATATATATATATATATATATATATATATATATATATATATATATATATATATATATATATATATATATATATATATCAAATCGTTGGATTTTATAAATTTCAACAAAACCTGTCGTTGGAATCGGTTTCATTTTCTTTTCACTATTACCTAGCTACCCTACAAAAACTCGGTTACAAAAAATTCCCATTAAAACTTGTAAGCATTGTACAAAAGTGTTTGACAGCTTTCTTTTAAACATTTTTTCTTCAGAGAAAATTTTTCAATAAAACAACTGTGGTAGAAATTGAAATAAACAAACAAAAAGTGTTTATTAGTAAATGAGAATTATACAGTGGTTTGGTTGCCTAAAGGTAACGCTAGAGAAAAAAAATATTTGTTTTAATAAATTTCCTTTATTTTTCTTAAAGTAAGAAAGCTTAAAAAAAGTTATGTAAAAAGTTTTTATTTTAATTGAAGGCTAATCGTTTGTGATTTTTTGTTCATAATATATAAATTAATATAATGTTTTCTTTCTTTTAATTTTAGTTACTTTTAACTGTAATCCGAATAAAACAATTGTAGCAATATTTAAGTAAAACATTTTTGTTTTATGTTAAGGGAATGAATTTAGGAAAAACTAAAACGAGAATTTCGAAACAGTTTGTTTTTTATTAATCAAGAAGATTAGGGTGGAATATATTAGTAATAAAATTACGGGGAGTGATAGGTACACATAGAAATTTTTCACGGTAACTGAAAGGAAAATGAAGCGGAACTTAAAGCATACGAAAACTTCAAAATTGCAGAAAAACTGTTCGCCATGGAAAATTCGAACCTTTAAAAGCCTCACGAAAGTTATTATTTTCTGGAGGTTATTATTTTCAAAGAGAAAAAATTGTTTTTTCTCAGTAACAAATACGAATGCTACTTTTTTATGGAAATTATCTTGTGAGTTGTGTTGAATATCAAAAAAACGAGATATTGCTTCGTTCCGACAGGCAATTATTACAATTTCAAGTCAAATGTGAAAATCTTAGCCCTACTTTTTGGGGATTTCTCAACGATCGTAAAAAAGCAAACGATCGTAAAAAAGCAAAAAAAAATGTTCGTCTGTCTACCGGCAGTCACAAGCGATGAAAACTAGAAAACTGCTGGAGCGATTCCCAAAATTTTTGTTTCTAAAAATAGATTTTATTAATGGTAAGAGGCGAATGGACGATGGGTACGATAACTCTTCCGGAAGTGGGTTTTCGCTAAAAAATCGTCTATTTCAAGTGATTATGAACAGTAACAGTGAATGTAGAGAAATCTTGATGGTCGCCATCTGTATGTGAGACCAGGAGCTTAATTTTTGTATTATAATTTATAAGTGTGTCAAAAGAATAATTTTCATACATTTGTTGCCCATTTTTTGACGAACATAATATGGGAAACATTTTGGATTAGAAACATTTCTAATTAGACACTAGAATTTCAAATTAGGCATAAACAATGGTTCTATCTTCAGCTACTCCCAACCCAACTAATAGAAACATTTAGAAAATATCATGTTGTAGCAAATTATATGACGTTTTTTAACAAAAGTTGTAATCATTAGGGAGGTGTGTTTTGAGAAATTCTTTGTGTGAATTCGAATTCACCACTTTTAAAAAGTAGGAACAGTTGAAAAATATGAGGTTGTTGCAGGCCAAACATTTTTTTGACAAAAGTTAAATTAAGTTAAAAAATGTATTTATGCTAAACTGAAAAGTATTGTAATAAGTTTCTTAAATATATCCAGTTTTGGTCACTGATAACTAATAGGTTGGCAAATGTCGGCTGCGTTATATGTCGTTTTTGTTTAAATTATTTATTAAAAAGAAGCATATACGCTAACTAGAGAAATTTTCTTAGAAGTTTTCTGGACTAATAGGAACAGTTGGGTTTGAAAATATTAGGTTGTGTTAGATAAAATGTCATTCTTTCACAAAAGTTGTAATAATTTAAAAGAACAATTTAGACTAGTAGGAATGGTTGGATTGTAAATATTAGGTCATATCAAATGTCGAAATTATTACACTAAAGGGAAAGGTTTTGTAAGAAATGTTCCTACGGTTCAGACAAATCTTTTTAAACAACCAGAACAACCTACGCGGTAGTAGTATTTGTTTCACATATAATGTTAAACATAAAACTTTTAGTGATTTAGTTTAAGTCATTTTTACCAAAGTTCTATTATTATATATTTGATCTTTAAATTTTGTTATATTCTATAAACTTTAGTTCACTAAATTATGATTAAACTTTTAAATACTGGGCAGGTGTTTCAATTTTCCTGTCTTAGATTAAGATATGGTTTTTAAGCTGCGTAACACGCTGTTCTCTTTTCTTTTATGATTGACCCAAATCGCATACTCAACAGCTAGCTCAGCCTAAATATAAAACCTTTATGCATCCTATCAGCCTAAAAGACTTTTTATTGACATTTTTTTCCAATTTAAAAAAAACAATAAAAAATTGTTGAATGGTTGTTGTTCAAGTTTAGAATAAGAGAAAGCCTTAACGTTAATAAACAGGAATAAAATTGATTATTTTGAAAAGAAAAATCGAAACACCTACGTGTTGTGAATTTGAAACTATCTATCGTTCAGTTTCAATTTATGTTATCTATGTGGCAACTTTTTGTCTAGTATATTTTAAAATAAAAAAATTTTATTTGAATTTTTAACAGTTCATTTGCAGACAGGAGATTATATTTTTATTGGATTTTTTTTGTTTGGGACACGTAGTCGTTTTATACATGGATCTAATTTAAATCAACAAAAATAATTTTTAGCAACGCTGCATAAACATTTTTAATGCCACAGTTGAGATTTGAAGTCCTTAACTAAATATTATTAAAACTTATTAAATTTTTTAAAATCCTTAAATATATTAAATTCAGTTTTTAACAAGTCACAAAAATTTTAGGTAAAATTTAACAAATGCAGATACAAAATTGCATAGTATGTCAAATGACACCGCACTCAATATGGTAAAAAAAGATTGTTTCACTCCCAACCCCTTAAAACATAAAAATATAATTAGTAATCTATCACTATAGTTTTCGGTAAAAAATTTACCACACTTCCTGCCATTTCAAATATGTGTGTCCATCATCTTCGCAATTAAGAAGAAGTGGAAGAAACGAATAAATAAAAATTATGTTAGGTAAATTATGTGCCCTTTCGAATAACACTTAGACTCCCTTTTAGCATCTCAAAAAATATGATTTCGAATTGAAAAATTCAAAGGATTCACAAAGTTACTTGAGTTTACGAATTATGAATGCTTCCGTCAAGTTTTTCAGTGAAAATTTAACTATTTTTTATTACATTTTAAATATTTGTCAAATTTTTCGTTCCGATCGGGACACATTCACATATTCAAAGTTATAGGAAACAAACTGTGCGGTGAAAAAGTCTATAATATAACTTTTCATCCAAAGTTAGCGTCCTCTAGTTGGCTCTGTATAAAATATATTTTCTACAAGGCCTCACATCGCAAGCCTCGTAAGCATATGAAAACTATTTTATAATTTTTTTAGTTAAATAAATAATCGTAGGTATGGAACTGATATCGTACTCTTCCTAATAGGGTTCGTTTTAAAAATTTGGAATCCTAGAAATAAGATAATGTACAGATATTAACCCACCATTGTAATCCAACGAAATAAATTATAAGTTGAAAAAAATATAAATTGATAAAGAAGTGAAAAATTCATAATTAAACGTATTTTTCATAAATTAAAAAAGTTTTATTCGTTAAAAAAGAATAGAAAACACGAAAAAATTATGATAATAATTTTCACTAATAGTACATTATGATGCTAGGACGTAAATCTAAAGATTTTGGACGGATGTGGAGTTTGCAAATCGAGGCGCTAACCGAGATTTGCACCCACATTAAGTCCAAAATAGCTTACGTAATAGCTAATCCTAATAGCTTCAATAAATTTAAATTCAGCGATATAAGGTCGATACAAGGAGTTTCCCGGGTAGGAGCTGCCAATGTTAAACAACGGACCAATCTCGGGCCAGTATTGGCGAGCCAAGCCTTGGGTGGTTAGCTTTGGGTTAGGTCTGGGCCAGTTGTAAATGCCTAGACTGAACCAAGGTTCATTTTATTATATTAACCGTTATTAACCAGTCTTATGCATTGTAAACATGTGCTGCCCGTATTATGTTTATTTTTATTTTCATATATTTTACTCTTTCCACAATCTCTTTGCACACATTTAAAGGAGGTGTGGAAAAAAATTGGTTTGGTAGTCCTGGCCCAAGTCTTATTTGCCAGACTTGGCCCAAGCCTGGTTTGCCAGGCTTGGCCCCAGGACATCAGTCCAAGCTTGGGCCGTTTGAAAATGTTAAGCCTGGCCCAACCCGTAAAAGCTATGGCGCGGTTTTGGCCCAGGCTTGGCCCCTTAGCTTTTTCTTACCCGGGTTTTACAACATACACGTTCTTATATCTCCTTAAAATCATAAGAATTATGTAATCTAACTTATTCAAGTATTAATTCCAAAACAAACATAGTTATACCATCATAGAAGTTTTTTAAGAATTAAATATAATTTAAAGAATTTATTTCTCTTCAACTTCGTCTATCATCAATGTTCTATCATAAAATTTAAATTATCAAAAAAATCATAAAATTAAAATAATTCTATTTAAAGACGTTAATGATCTTGAAAACACAAAATGTCTTGTAAGTATTCATATTTCAATTGGAGAAAAAGGAATAATAGTGTAATAAAATCTAAAATATAGATAAAAAGAATAAGTGATAAGAATTGAAAAAATAAAGAAAAATAAGAATGGAATAAAAGAGGACAAAAAACATTTTGAAATGTTCTAAACAAAAATTACAAAAAAAACAACTTTAGTTAATGGTTATGCTTGTTTATTGCTTCCATTTGTACTTAAGCAGGCTACAGACCTTCAATCAATTGGTCAATCAACTGAAAACGAAAATAAACGAAATAAAATTTAGGGGATTTTTACACTAAATTTTATTCCGTTTATTTTCGTTTTCGAATTTATGATATTTATTTTATGATATTTATTTATTTTCGAATTCTTGATATTTCTAAGGCATTTGACAAAGTTTGGCATAACAACCTTATATGCAAATTGAGATCCTATGGTTTAGACGAGCAGCTTATATCTTGGACACAGAGCTTTATATCTGATAGAAAATTTCGGGTCAATGTTGACGGTGTGTCATCGAATACTTTTTCAACTAATGCAGGAGTTCCTCAGGGTTCCGCTTTGTCACCAACTCTTTTTCTTATCTATATTAATGATTTGTTGGACTCAACGGTTCATCCTATACATAGTTTTGCTGATGATAGCACGCTTCATGCGTCTCATGAAGCACCTAAACTATATACACCCTTAGCGCTTAGTGAGTGTAGGTCAAAATTGATAGATTCCCTTAACACTGATCTTAAAACAATTATGGATTGGGGTATTGCTAACAGTGTTGAATTCAATACAAGCAAAACACAGGTTTGTCATTTTTCTAGGATAACGACACCCAATCCTTTTCCATTAACGTTTGGCCCCAAAAATCTTTTAGAGAATGAGTCTGTCAGACTTCTAGGAGTTGAGATTGAAAATAATATGAAGTGGAATTCTCATATTTTTAATCTGGCTAAGAATGCTGTTCAAAAGTTAGGATTTTTAGGGCGATGTCGTAAGTTTTTCGATAGCGAACAACTTCTTTTAGTTTATAAATCTTTTATACGTCCCTGCATGGAATACTGTTCTCACATATGGGGTGGAGCTTACTTGAGTAGTCTCAACTGCCTTGATTCTGTACAGCGTAGAGCTATTAAACTCATTGGTAACCCAAGTCTTACTAACGGTCTTGATTCCTTGCAGCACAGAAGAAATGTTGCTGATTTGACTATATTTTATAAATATATTATGGATGAACGAGCTTCTGAAGAGATCAAATCGATTTTACCTAAATTAGCAAACCTTTCGCGTCACACCAGAGCAAACGTAGCAGCGCATCCCTTTACAGTTCAAATAATTAGGTGTAGAACTGTAGCCTTCCAATGTGACTTTTTCAACAGAGTCTCTCATCTTTGGAATGCCTTACCTTCCTGGGTTTTCCCTGATGAATTTAATCCTCAAGGCTTTAAAGTTAACGTTCATAAATTTCTCAGAGAATCTTAATTTGCATTCCATTCTTATCCCTAGTTGGCATGGTATCTTCGGATATTCAGAGACTTTAATTTATAATTTATTATAATTAACACTAAACATGCCTAACTTTGAATAAAAAAAAAAAAAAAACATATTGATTGAAGGTCTGTAGCCTGCTTTACACATTAATATAAAAATCCAACATTATGTTTTTTATGATTTTATGGATTAAAACATTTACATAAACATGATTTTTATACGAATTTCCATATAAATTTGGATTTAAAAACGATAATAAAAGAGTAAATCCTAGTTCGGCAGATTTACATAATTGAATTTTTCTTGTTTTATTTCGCGAAAATTATTTTTTTTATATGTTAATATTTATAGACCAGTCAAATTAGTAACCGGATGAAAACTATAGGATAAATAAAAAAATATTGCGCAAATGATGGGAAACAAAAATTATAGGTGCTCCGAGTTGCGGTGGTGAAATGGGGTTTGCTTTAAGGGGTAGAAAATGGTTTTTCATGATTTTCAGCGAAATTAAATGTTTTATCGAAAAAAATTTAAAGCAGTTGCAGGTAATAAAAAGGTAATAATAACAAAGGTAATAATAATAAAAAGGTAAATATAATAAAAAGGTAAATAATAAAAAAGGTAATAATAATAAAAAGGTTACTTTTATATAAACCACTTGTTCACATAACCTAAAATTTGCCGTGAAAATAGAAAAAACCGAGGAAAAAAGGTCTTTTCGTTTTTAATTTTTATCTCCCACAAAAAAATTTTTTCCACACAATTTGGTGAAAACATACCTTATTATGTCCTTAATACGCTGTAAGTTTTTGGAATCAAAATATTTATTTTTACGTTTGATTTTGATTTTAAACCAAAAATGTGACCTCATTTTCACACGAAAATTCACCTGTATAGAAAACAGTTTTAAAAAAAAAAAACATTAATCGTTATGTTTGTTGAAACGTCTACTTTTAGATGGTGTAAAAAAAATTAACATTAACGTAACATAAACACGGAAACATTAAGTAGTAATTGCGAAAAACTGAAAAACTTGATTTTAAACTGAAAAAACATGATTTTAAAGAGTTATTTTTCAATGATTGTTTTAAAAATATTCATTATTTTTTCAAATTTACCGTCGAAATCCTTGAAAAATATAAACTTTTGCCATGGTAATATTAATTTTTTTTACACCATCTAAAAGAAGACGTTTCAACAAACATAACGATTAATTTTATTTGGGATTTTTGAGATCAATTAAACTCAAATAAGTAAAGAAGTAATTGGAATTTTTTCAATTCAAAGTTATGATTTGAAGTTTCTCAGAAAAAAAACTCCACTTCACATTTTTCGTGTTTCGGATGAATTCGAACCTTCCTCGTCAGTGCCCGGCTTGAATCCTTGGGCGGACACACTATCGATTACGCCATTGAGGTGATAACAATTTCGAAGATGAAACTT